>VDFB02030371.1:0-15835 GCA_007258455.2 Sequoia sempervirens
TTGTTAGTGGAAATTCTAGCTAGTTTGATTCGAACAAGTTTCGTCAACTAGATGTTGCTATTTCAATAGCCTATGAAGAAGAAGAAGATAATTATAAATATAAAGATGACAAGGGTTTGTACCCTCTTGTAGATACTCTAGACCTTGCTAATGTATGAGGTAAATCAAGTGACCAAGACCACCCTCCTCCTCCCAATTGTACTAATATTTTTGCTTCTTAACGACTTAATTTATATGTTTTATGATCCAAGTGTATGCCTTGTATAAACTCTAGGGGTGTCATTTTATATCCATCCACCTTTTTTGTAAATATATGTAAGACATTTCTTGTATAAATGATAATATTGACATTTATTCATTAAAAAAGCATTATTATGTATATGGATAATGATAATGTTTAATTTATAAATTAAGTTTTTTTTTCTAATTACATTACAATAATAAGTGGTTATTTAATAAATTAGATAATTTTATAAAGAGTTTAGAAGTTTATAATACTATATATATTAACCATCAACTAAGAAAAGTTTATAAATTTGTCCATTCCAAATCAATATTATATAAGAGTATTTATAGTTGAAATAACATTTATGATCAATCCACAATACAAAAAGAAATAGAATATCAATTAGGTGGTCATATACTAACAGAAAGAGATAATCATAATGTATGATCAATAATGAAAGATAGATAAAAGCATATTAGAATTCTTGTCAAGTTGAGAGATCTTTGAGCTTGAATCTTAACGCTTTCCTTCAAAATTTTACAAAATGAGTTTGAAGGTAGTGCAATTGCATTTTTTTGTTCAAGTGAATTTAGTTTTAGTTGTTCCTTAAAAAATGTAGACAAATTAGTCATTTGAAGTAGTAAGTTAGCTCTAATAATTTGAACTTCATTTTTCAAGGGGAATTCATGTTGAGAGTATGAAACATTGTAATAGAATTTCCAAATAAAATTTTACAATAACATCACAATAAGTATTAGAGATAACATTGTGGAGATAGAAAAGCTTAAAAGTGCAAATTCATAGATCACTAATGGAGGAAAAGAGCAAGAGAGAAATAAATGAGGCATCACTAAAGCTTGAAGATATGGGAGCAAAACCAAAAGGCATACTAAATAGACCGAATTAAATTATAAAATGGGTAAGTTACTAATCGACAGCTAAACTTTAGGCAAAAACCAATCAACAATTTAGCATGAAGGAGCTTCCAAGTTGTGAGTTGTGATTGCCAATAAAGTCAACACCGTTTTTTTAAACTCTATTTTTTTATAATTTACAAGGATTAAAAATAATATTTTGGAGAGATATTTGATCTTTGTTACTATTAGATTAAATATTTTACTCTATAATATTTTATAATTGAAGGATCCCTTCTTTTATTTACCTTATTGTTTGTATTACATTGAATAAGAAGTGACTTCACAACCTTTACCACTCTACATTTACAATAATCAGATCTTTAGGAGAACTCTCTATCATCAATGACTAAAAAAAGAGTATCAAAATGGTTAAGTTATGGTCCGTTGAGTCCTAAAGTTCGAGGAGATGATAAAATTATTTTTTAAGAAAGAGATTAAAATTTTCAAGGACTCAAAACTTATCAAATTATAAAGATATACTCGAAACAACCTTGTTTGGTGTGTTGGGATTAAAGAGGATTCACTAAGGGTTTGAAACAAAGAAGAAGAAAAGGTTCAAAGAACCAAAAAGATGAAAGAAAGGCACATAAAAATGAGAAGAACATTGGAAGGAATCCAAAATTGAACCCCATGAATGGAAAAAAACAGAGAGTTGTTGATGGGTATCTAAACTTTAGACAAAAATCAATGAATAATTTAGCATGAAGGAATTTCCATTATGTAAATTGTAATTGTCACTAGAACTAACAACATTCTTCTAAAACTCTTTCCAAGTTTTATAATTCACAAGGATTAAAAACAATATTTTAGAGATATATTTGATCTTTATTACTATTAGATTAAATATTTTACTTCTATAATATACTATAATTAAAGGCTTCCTTCTTTTATTTACCTTATTATTTTTGTCATATTGAATAAAACTGACTTCATAACAAATTATAGTTATAATAAAAAAATATGACTTATTTTCATATATATTTTTAATTAATATACTTTTAAATAAAACAAAAAGTACGGCTTAGATAAAGTGGAGGGGAAGGGAAAATCTCCATTGAAGATTTATATTATTAAAGTTGGTGGAAGTACACATTCCCACTACAAGCCGTGCTTTTTGAAATGCAGTAATGTATGGGAGTGCCACTGATGCCACCAATGAAAAGAGTTTTACCTGCTTTCCAACTAGAATATAAGCAATTGGAATATTTACTCTCAAAGAACATTCAAGTGCCACACGTTCTAAAGGTTTTTTAACTACTTCCCTAAAGATTTAGTGCGGCACTATTGAAAGATGCACATTTAGTCAAAAATCAATGCATTTAATTTAGAGTGAGTGATAAAATTTTTAATAAAAAAAATTAAATTTAAAAATATTTAAAATAAAGTACCTGTGGTGTATATAAATTGATTGTTATTTTGATCATAGTAATTATAATTTAATATTATTTTTTTATAAGTATTAGAAGTAAAATAAAATTTAAATTGGGTTGTTCTTAAAATTTAGTAGATCAATCTTTAGTGTTATTGGGTTGTTTTTAAGTCTTCACAAATTAAAACTTTCACATGGTTTTAACATATTTTGCATATGTTTTGTATGGACTTAAACTAGTAGAAAGTTGTAGCAAAGATCTTTTTAACTTTGTCTTGTATTTGATTTTGTCAAGTCATTTACAAATACCTTTGATGACATTATTGACTCAGTAGGATCAAGCTTTTCTAGGTCAACCTCCTAGACAAACTAACTTAATGGTTTTGAGAAAAATATTAAAATAAAACATGCATAAACACACAAGTGATCTTATTGTAGATGTCTTTTTTTGTCATTTACAAAATTAAAAAATGAGTTGTAATTTTTCACCTTTTAATCACTTACAAATTAATTGCATATTAAATGCATTTAAATACCAAGACATATCAACAATTTGCCAAAAAATGTATGTTGGCTCATAATGGCTAGTAGAAAATGGTCGAAGCTTTAATATTTTAATTTAAAACATTAAAATTTGGGTTCAATTTCCAATGCCACAATGATCCATAACCAGGGTGCTCATCCAACACACTATTGTTAGGAGCAAATATACAATTTATGGAGAGATTAAAACAAACACAAGGTTTTTAATGGACTCCACTTTTTTTTTTTGGTAGATACTGTTGGCCCCACGATTGCCATTTTCACCAAAAGATCGACCTGTTAATGCCCAATACAATCGCCAAATTTAACGGATCCATGAGAGGCGGTTAGTCCATGTCACGAATCCCGAGGGGAGCATTGGCCATCTGCCAACAATCTCCCCCTCAGTGTTATTCAAGGGTATTTAAACCCAACACCTTTGGCTCTAATACCACTTGTTGGACCCATAGTTGTCATTGCACCAAAAGATCGACCTATTAATGCCTGATACAATCGCTAGACTTAATGGATCCACGAGAAGCAGTTAGTCCATGTCACAAATCCCGAGGGGAGCACTAACCATCTGCCAAAAGATACATGTTAGATTGACTTATTTTACCTAGATCTTGCAAAACCCAAAATTTTCTTTACGAAATTTATATCAACATTCTTAACCTATATTAACAAATGAAACACACAAAGATAAATTCTAGAGCTTGTTTATTTTAATGAAGTCTAAGATTACATCAAACATGCTATAATAACAATAGGAACAATAGATTGAAAATACAATACCTAACCTCATAATAACAAACTATAAATTGCTCAAAGTTGAAGCAACTGAAATCTATATCTATTGAAACTCATTCACAAATTCAAACTGAGATTGTACTATAGGATAGAATGGGTTTCATCCTCTTATTTCTAGTAAATCCAAGGTTTTTGTGCTCATATTCAATTTCTTGAGAAAAATGCTCAAAATAGTTTTTGGTGCTCGAGTTGTTTTTGTAAAATAAACATTATGTTGGAATAATAAAAATAGCACAATATCTCCTTTAGCTTATTTTGTGACCTTGAAAGAAGAAACATGGTTACTTTATGTTTCAAGGGTTGCACGTTCCCTTAACACCATTATCTTCAATGCCCTTATGTACAAATTTCCTTGTTGAGATGTGTAAAGGTACATAGAGGTTAGAGGAAACCCTTCTCTCTTTGATTGTAGCTATAAAATATGTTGGAATAATAGCCTAAATATGGTGACGGGACCATCAAGGCTTGAAACCTTAACCACCATATTAATGGATGTGTGGGAATCTTGATCTTTTTCATCATTAGTAGTGTATGTGAATTTTTTCCCCTAAGATGAATAGTTATGTTGGGGTCAGTAAAACCTTTTTGGAGTAGTTACAACATCGAATTTGATCAACAAAGGAAACTTAATTCATTCAAGGAGGTAGGTTCAATGTAGGAGTTTTGGAGTTTGGAGATTGCGGTTACATCATTACACTTACCTCTTGTCAAGGGTTAGGGTTTAGGAGTGGGGCATTTTAATAAGAGGAAGTTTGACTCTCCAACAAAGGTAAGAGAAAAAGAGAAGAGGTTGAATGAAAGTGATGAAAGGATGGAAAAACATAAATATTTATGGGGACAAGGGAAAAAGAGGACTTAGAAGGAAAGGCACTTCTAGGTGGGAAAGCGTGATATCTTAATATGAATAAAGGAAATGATGGAATGGGAAAAAAAACCATGAAATGATGGAAAATTTAGATATTCTAACATGAATAAAGATAAAGGTAAAGTTTGAAGAAAAGGCATACTAGTAAGGGAAAATTTGAAACTCTAACAACTTGCACACACTTAAAAAATTGAACATACCTTCACATTGATTTTTTTACTATAACAACTTTCAAACCTAATAATAACATGGGGGATAAAGAGGGAAAATACATATGTATACTTTCACGAAGGGGGAAACTATAAATAATAAATAGGCCTTGGGTCCACAAACATAAGTGTTACCAGATTTTCACTTATAGCTCAATACGGTAGCGCTTATTGATTTGAATTGATTAAAATAAAAGGTACATTTTAATCTTTCCCTTATTACATTCAAGTGCATAAATGAAATAATCCAAAAGATGACATTTATAAATTACTACATTCATACAAGTGCATGTAATAGAAGAAGGATTCAAATCTTTCTGAACAAAGAAGTAGTCTTTATTGAATGTAAAAATGTTCATTGTCTCACACAAGTCATGAGATTAACTTTTTCTTTTTCAATAAAAATTGAGAAAAGAATATACATGAATAAAAAAAATAAAAAATAAAGAAATGTGCATATATGGAGAGTGACCAGTCATTGCCTGAGAATGACTGGTTTAAGGTGCATTGTCTTGCACTACTACTGTCTCGAGTTGTTGGTGTACTCCTACTTCCTCCTTGCCCCTAGTTCTCTCATCTAGAAATAGCAATGATGTTAGAGCAATGCTCTAAGCAATGAAATATCACAAACATTATATGAACATTCACCTATGCATGTATAGACTGATCTCAATATGCATTAAGAAATGCATACTTTAGGTGTATAGGAAAACCATCATATCAACATACACACTTAAAACATGCATTTTGTTTTCTAACACGTGTGCTTCATGTTTAGATATAGAAAAAGTAATGTTGCTGATTTGATTCATCTAATTACAACATGTGGGGTAAAATGTGGCTCCCACAAGGGTTGAGCCCAACATGCAGCCCTCTAGTTTTATTCAGAGAAATGGTCACCATTTATGTTGCTAATGTAATCATTGAAAGAAAGTTTCAATAACATGGTGATATTGATTTAAAACAAATACCTTATTAGTAATAGTTTTCTCTTATTAATAATATTAGTCTTTATCAATAGGAACATGGTATAAAAATTGGCTTTCAAAGATTTCATGTTTCTAGTCTAAAATTTATAGGTTTAAGGACAACATGTGTATTAAAAGGTGTTGATTCTACACAAAGGATCCATAAATAAAACCTATTATGCTATGGTTGGAAGTGATCAAAAGCATAAAGGGATGATGATTCCATATGCACAAAATAGTTAAGCAATAAGCTACCATCATAAGTAAGGAGGAACAATACAGTGCAAAATATGGTGTTGGATGCATATACACTAAGCTTGACAAGAAGTAAGAGTTCAAAAGTAAAGTTTTAATGGAAAGCTTGGTATCATAAAGGACAGTTACAACATGACAATGAAGAGCATCCAACATATGTGGGTAATAATGCAAGGCAAGGGGAAAGTCATGCCATGAATGATGTGAAGATTGGTAAACTCAGGGCTAATTAAATAAAGTATTGCATCATAGTGTGAGTATGTTCAATAAAGAAATAATTATAATTTTAGAGTCTAGTGGCATTAGTTTTCAAAGGAAAGCTAAGCTATCATCTTAAGTTAAGGTAGTACATTGCTAGTATTTCCAAATGTTAATGATGCACAAATGAAGGTCAATCTTCAACATTTAAGACTATGCTTGATGCATAATATGAGAGTCTGGTGGATGTTAAGTATCTGTTGAAAACAATAGTCTTCTAATAGTTTTGATAAGATAATGATATTATACTAACCGATGATATATCAACAAAGCATACATTGATTGATAGTCTTGTTTGAAGTGGATTGTGCAACAAAGCATGAGAACTCTAAAATGGAGGATAACAATGGCGGCCATGAATCATGAAATAAGGCCATAGTAGCTAAATCTGATGTTTTTCACATGTTCGAAGAAAATGAAAACCATTGTTCCATGACCTAGGGTTTGAAACCTTTAGAGTTTTAAATCATCAAATTTCAAAATAAATGGAAACATTTTTTCTTCAAGGAAAATGTATGTTTGGTTCATAGTACAAAATCTTAGAAATATTAGTGCCATGAAAAGCTTTAGGAAAGGAGAACCATTGTTTTCATTTGTTTTAAGAGGGAAAAACTATGAAATAAAGAAAAATCATCGTGGGTTCTACAGGAAAAACATATATCTTCATTCTTTTCATCACAAACTGTGAATATATAATCAATTCTTTCACAGAAAGTATTGAAATCTCAACATCCCCACACCATCAAAACCCACCTAGGGTTTGCAAGGAATAACAAATATAGAAAGAAGATAGAAGGATTTGAATAATGAAGCTTACCATCATTATTGTTGTGGAGAAATAAATGAAAGGCCGTGTGGTTTTATCCATATTCTCTTCTCAAAAGCTCAGACAAGAATCCATGGCGGCCAAGGTAAAGACACCAATAGAAATAAAGCT
Organism: Sequoia sempervirens; assembly: GCA_007258455.2. Taxonomy (NCBI): domain Eukaryota; kingdom Viridiplantae; phylum Streptophyta; class Pinopsida; order Cupressales; family Cupressaceae; genus Sequoia; species Sequoia sempervirens. The sequence goes on from VDFB02030371.1 coordinate 7,337, forward strand.
GACCAAAAAATGCATTAGAAGTTTCATAGTGAGGCTGCGGCCTGAGAGCTTACAAAAGCTTTCAAAATTTATGAGAATCTTCCAAATCTAAAGCAAAAAAATCAAGCTTACCATATTTTTATGTGAATATCTTCAAAAGAAAGCTTCAGGAAATAGTAAAGAGGTAGGGATTTCCAGCTAGAGCTCAGCCCAAAGTTCCTCATGGCAATGGTACCCTTAGAACAACAAGAGGAAATATGTCCAACATACATCTTAGGGTTTTGATAACCCTAAAAAGGCTAATAAAATGCCACCAGAAACATATAAAAAATTGGGACCTAGGACTTAAAGGCGACCCATTCGCCCTTGGATGAATGGGTTCTAGGACCTAAGTCCAAGACACTCAATTTTCAAGGTTTTTAAATTAATGTTCGAAATTGTTTAATGCAGGTTTCCCTTTTGAAAATGGGTATAATAAGGCTTTGGAATGCATAATTTGGTCAATTAGATGCTTAATTAAGTCTAATTAATTAAGGGGATGCAAACATAGTGTGAAATTGTAAAGGTATACAATTTTCTACACTACAAAAGCTTCAAACCCTGCACAAAATTTTGGACAATCTTGGAATTTTTTTAAGAAAATGCCACTAATGTTTTAGTAAATTCCCCAACTACCAAATCTGATTCTTGAGGCTACAAGGATGATTTTTAATACATTTTTTGACATCTGCAAGTGGAAAAGTGACATCCATGTTTCATTTATTATTTGTAGACCACTTTTTTTTTATCAAGAGTCATCCCTAACTACCATTTTGCTACATATTTTGTGGTGTTTTGGCTAGGGTTTCTTGCTCAATCACATTCCCTTTTATCTTTCATAAATTGTAAATCGATATAAGACACTTTTTTCTCATTGTAAGGGTTATTCCTAGGATTTTCTCTAGTAGACTTATGTAATATTTTCATTCTATAATTCTATAATTTTATTTTATTCCTTTTTGTTAATAAAATCACTATTTTCACCTCTTCTCAATGCTTTTATCTTACATCTAACATTCGATACCTCTATACATGTATAAAATTTTATCATTTTGTAGGTTGCATGATTGTGCTAACTTTATGTAAGTGTTTATTGTGGGTAATCTCTACCCTTTTAATCTTTTAGACCCTAGCCTTCATGCTTTCTTGGGAAACTAATGAAATAGAGAATTGTGTAAGATTATTTAGTGATATTGTTGATACTCTATGCAATCACATGTAGGAAGAAATGTATTTAACCTTGGTGTATAACCATATTTTCAACTTTCAACATTATTTATCTCCCTTTTCCTCTATGAGATAATAGAATACGACTAGTAATTGGATTTCTTATGCTAGGTTGAACCAACATATTTTCACCTAGTTTAGAGAAAGGAAGATGGCCTTCTCCAAAGATCTAAACTCAACTACAACATCCCACACCTTGAGAATATTTTCATTATGTCATTGGAATGTTGAGCCTATGTTAAATAAGGTGCAATTTCACATGACAACACTACCCTTGGTACCAATTTTAAACTTGAGATAACATTTGTACTCATCCATTTCTAAGTGGTAGTATCACTTCTGTGACACCATATGGTTTTTTGTTTTTGCATCAAAATTGACCCACTTTTCATAGTGTATTTTTTTCCAAGGCCTTTCTATGGTCTCTAGGCTTTCTCATTTGGGCATCCATGATCCTTATTTCGCTTTCTATGGGTAGTCAGAGTCTTTTAAGATCTATTTTGGTTTTGTCCCAAAGCACAAAGGTTTTTTTACTTAGATTCATTATTAATTCAAACCCTTCAAGCTAGGGCCTTTCTCATAGCATATGATTCTTCTAGAGGATTGGCCTCATATTCGTCACGAATTTAACTAGATCTAGCATAGTTTTAGGGTTGAGATTCTCTTTGAAGCATATGAAAAGATAGAAATCCTGTAATTTTTTTCTAATTTTTTTTGTTGATTAACATATCTCACTTTATTCTAAATCTATTAAATTTGTTCTAATATGGTATTATATATCTAGGTGAAAGATAATAAATTTTTACTATAAATGGCTCACTTTCAAGTTCTTCTTGACCATTGAGTAAATGTCCCTTGTGCTATGACTAGAGTTCCCTTGTCTCCCTCCTCTTGGGGTCACTTGCATCCTCCTTGTATGTAGTAACAAGGATATAGTATTTCTTCTTGTGACAACCATGCTTATTTATTGTAGTTTTCTCCTCTTCTTTCCATAGGAGATCATGGACAATGGGGTGGTTGTGACCGCCTTGTTGGGACTCTACCTCCTATGGGAGGGGACTTATGGGTGACTTGTTAGTGAAGATTCTAGCTAGTTTGATTCCAACAAGTTTCCTCAACTAGATATTGCTATTTCAATAGCCTATGAAGAAGAAGAAAAATATAAATATAAAGATGACAAGGGTTGGGACCCTCTTGTAGATACTCTAGACCTTGCTAATGTATGAGGTAAATCAAGTGACCAAGACCACCCTCCTCCTCCCAATTGTACTAATATTTTTGCTTCTTAACGACTTAATTTATATGTTTTATGATCCAAGTGTATGCCTTGTATGGACTCTAGGGGTGTGATTTTATATCCACCCACCTTTTTTGTGAATATATGTAAGATATTTCTTGTATAAATGATAATATTGACAATTATTCATTTAAAAAGTATTATTATGTATATGTATAATGATAATGTTTAATTTATAAATTAAGTTTCTTTTCAAATTACATTATAATAATAAGTGGTTATTTAATAAATTAGATTATTTTATAAATAGTTTAGAAGTTTATAATATTATATATATTAACCATCAACTAAGAAAAGTTTATAAATTTGCCCATTCCAAATCAATATTATATAAGAGTATTTATAGTTGAAATAACATTTATGATCAATCCACAATACAAAAAGAAATAGAATATCAATTAGGTGATCATATACTAACAAAAAGAGATAATCATAGTGTATCATCAATAATGAAAGATAGATAAAAGCATATGAGACTTCTTGTCAAGTTGAGAGGTCTCTGAGCTTGAGTCTTCATGCTTTCCTTCAAAATTTTACAAAATGAGTCTCAAGGTAGTGCACTTGAGTTTTTTTTGTTCAATTCCATTTAATTTTAGTTGTTCCTTAAAAAATGTAGATAAATTAGTCATTTGAAGTAGCAAGTTAGCACTAATCATTTGAACTTCAATTTTCAAAGGGAATTCATGTTGAGAGTATGAAACATTATAATAGAACTTCCAAATAAACTTTACAATAACATAACAATAAGTATTATAGATAACATTGTGGACATAGACAAGCTTAAAAGTGCAAACTTCATAGACCACTTATGGAGGAAGAGAGCAAGAAAGAAATACACGAGGCATCACTAAAGCTTGAAGACATGGGAGAAAAACCAAAAGGCATACTAAATAGACCCAATTAAATTATAAAATGGGTAAGTTAGTCATTGACAACTAAACTTTAGGCAAAAACCAATCAACAATTTAGCATGAAGGAGCTTCCAAGTTGTGAGTTGTGATTGCCAATAAAGTTAACATCATTTTTTTAAATTCTAAATTTTTATAATTTACAAGGATTAAAAATAATATTTTGGAGAGATATTTGATCTTTCATACTATTAGATTAAATATTTTACTCTATAATATTTTATAATTGAAGGATCCCTTCTTTTATTTACCTTATTGTTTGTATTACATTGAGTAAGAAGTGACTTCACAACCTTTACCACTTTACATTTATGATAATCAGATTTTTAGGAGAACTCTCTATCATCGATGACTAAAAAAAGAGTATCAAAATGGTTAAGTTATGGTCCATTGACTCCCAAAGTTCGAGGAGATGATAAAGTTATTTTTTAAGAAAGAAATTAAATTTTTCAAGGACTCAAAACTCATCAAATTATAAAGATATACTCGAAACAACCTTGCTTGGCGTGTTGGGATTAAAGAGGATTCACTAAGGGTTTGGAAAAAAGAAGAAAAAAGGGTTCAAAGAACCAAAAAGGTGAAAGAAAGGCACATAAAAATGAAAAGAACAATGGAAGGAATCCAAAATTGAACCCCATGAATGGAAAAAAATAATGAGTTGTTGATGGGTATCTAAACTTTAGACAAAAATCAATGAATAATTTAGCATGAAGGAACTTCCATGCTGTGAGTTGTGATTGTCACTAGAACTAACAACATTCTTCTAAAACTCTTTCCAAGTTTTATAATTCATAAGGATTAAAAATAGTATTTTGGAGATATATTTTATAATATTTTATAATCGAAGCATTCCTTCTTTTATTTACCTTATTATTTGTATCATATTGAATACAAAATGACTTCATAAAAAAATATATCTAGAATAAAATTTATACATAATAAACAAGAGACGCATATGCGTCATGTTCCTGCCGATTGCCAGTTGTGTTTGGTTGTTTGTGAGATGTAGTTGACAAAAGCATAATCAAATATTTGTGAATAGAAATATATATTCATAAATATTTGTGAATATAAATAGATATTCATAGAATTAGCATTGTATGATAGAGATCATATAATTTGAAAGTTTATACAAATAATGACATGCATTATTGTAAATAATTATGCAGCTGAAGTTTATAGTTTAGTATTAAACCATGTTGCATATACTATCAATTTCAAAAGTATAGTGAAACAATATTTAATACAAAAATGCTTTTGTCAAAAACAAAGCTCTCTAATCCTACACACTTAAAACAATAATACGATTTCTTGTCCTATTTATAAATATTGTTAGAGTGCTATTGATGTCTTTCTATGTAGATGATCGGGTTCCAATTTTGGACTTGTAGCAACATAAAAGAATGTATAAAATTAAAAAATGAAAGAAATGTGTTTTTCAAAGAAGCTAACTAAATTTCACAAATTAAAGTTGACATTACAAATAATTGAAGTGCACAAAAAAAATTATTAAAAGAAATAATTTTGAAATTGACAAATGAAATAACAATAATTAAACTTAAAGAAAAAATAAGTATTTTTGAGTAAATTTAAGGTTTTCAAAAAAATCCCATTTAAAAAAAAAAGCTCCATTAAAATTGAATTAACTTGTTTGGGAAAAAACTATACAAGTATATATTGTTAAGTAATTGATTGAAAAATTATTAAAAAATAAGTCAATTAATTTAAGTAGTAAGAAAATTATATGTAAAATAAAAAACTTATACTATATTTATAATATTAATTTTGAACAACTAAGAATATTAAATTAATAAATATCTTATTAAAGTATAAATTTATTAACAAAATTCATTTACAAATTTAGATGCTTTATTAGAAACATAAAATAAGGTTTTTAAAAAAACTTTGAATCAAACTATTTAAACAATTTACACTTTAATTTCTTAGGAAAAAATATTAAAATATCAACCATTCCAGAAGTTTCCTTACCGACCATATCAACAAGAATATGCCCATGTACGTGACAGGTACATGAACGATCACTGGGCGATTAAATTGTCAATTCTATATTATGAGTCGTCAAGACATACAGCCATGCCTTACCTAAAAAGTTTGTATTTTTGCTGTTTTTATTTGAAAAAGTTAACTTGATGGGATCCTTTGGTTGCCATATAAACAATTAGTCAATCATATACTATTGTAGAATAGTGAAAAATATGAAACTTCACAACTATTGTTTAATTATTATTATTGCTTGCATCATCCCAATATGACTGTTCACAAGTATTAACCAATAGAATTGGAGAAAAATGGATTTTAAATATAAAAATAAATATGAAATAAAATTGAACATTATAAAATATGGTCAACAAAATTTAATTCTCGCATTCTATTGGTTGATTCTTGTCAAAATATTGAAACTAGATGAAAGCATAAGTATACCTACCTATGGCAGGAACTAAAAAATATGACTTATTTTCATATATATTTTTAATTAATATACTTTTTAAATAAAACAAAAAGTACGGATGTAGATAAAGTGCAAGGGAAGGGAAAATCTCCATTGAAGATTTATATTATTAAAGTTAGTTGAAGTACAAAGACAAGAAAAAGTTGGAAGTTTCTACACATTCCCACCACACGCCCTGCTTTATGAAATGCAATAATGTATTGGGAGTGCCACTCATGTCACCAATGAAAAGAGTTTTACCTGCTTTCCAACTAGAATATAAGCAATTGGAATATTTACTTTCAAAGAGTATTCAAGTGCCACACGTTGTAAATGTTTTTTTAACTACTTCCCTAAAGATCTAGTGGGGCACGATTGAAAGATGCACATTTAATAAAAAATAAATGCATTTAATTTAGAGTGAGTGATAAAAAATTTAATAGAAAAATGAAATTTAAAAATAATTAAAATAAAGTATTTAGTTAATTTTTGTGGTGTATAGGTAATTGATTGTTATTTGATCATAGTTTTAATTATAATTTAATATTTTTTTTATAAATATTAGAAGTAAAATAGAATTTAAATTGGGTTGTTTTTAAAAAATAGAAGATCAATCTTTATTGTCATTGGTTTGATTTTAGGTCTTCACAAATTAAAACTTTCATATGGATTTGACATATTTTGCACATGTGTTGCATGGACTTCAACTAGTAGAAAATTGTAGCAAAGATCTTTTCATCTTTGTCTTGTATTTGATTTTGTCAAAGGCATTTACAAATACCTTTGAGGACATTATTGAATGAGTGGGATCAAGCTCTTTTAGGTCAACTCCTAGACAAACTAACTTTATGGTTTTGAGAAAAATATTAAAATAGAACATGCATAAACAAACAAGTGATCTTATTGTAGATGTCATTTTTGTCCTTCATAAAATAAAAAATGAGTTGTAATGTTTTCACCTTGTAATCACTTATGAATTAATTGCATACTAAATATCTTTAAATAACAAGATATATCAACAATTTGCAAACAAAATGTATGTTGGCTCATAATGACTAATAGAAAAGAGTTGGAGCTTTAATATATTGATTGAAAATATTTAGAATTGGGTTCAACTTTAATTGCCATAGTGATCCATAACTAGGGTGCTCATCCAACACACTATTGCTAGGAAACAAATATACAATTTATGAAGAGCTTAAAACAAACATAGAATTTATAATGAATTCCACAAATTTTTTTGTGCAAATAAATGTTAGATTGACTTATTTTACCTAGATCTTGCAAAACCCAAAATTTTCTTCATGAAGTTCATATAACCATTCATAACCTAGAATAACAAATGAAACCCACAAAGAGAGATAAATTTTAGAACTTATGTATTTTAATGAAGTTTAAGATTACATCAAAATATGCTATAATAACAATAGGAGCAATTGATTGAAAATACACTACCTAATCTCACAATAGAAAACTACAAATTACTCAAAACTTGAAGCAAATGAAATCTATAACTAGTGATTCTCATTCACAACCTCTATGTGAGATTTTCCTATAGGATAAAAGTGGTTTAATCATCTTATCTCTAGCAAATCCAAGGGTTTTTTTGCTCATATCAATTTCTTGAACAAAACCACTCAAAATAGTTTTTGGTGAGAGTTGTTTGTGTCAGATACGCATTATGTTGGAATAATCAAAATAACACAATATATCTCCTTAAGCTTATTTGTCTTACCTTGATAGAAGAAACATGGTCATTTTGTGCTACATGGGTTGTGCATGCCCTTAGAATCATTATCTTCAATGTGAATTTACCTCATTGAGATGTGTAAAGGTACCTAGAGATTAGGGGAAACCCTTCTCCCTTTGATTGTAGCCATGAAACATGTTGGAACAATGACCTATAGATGGTGAAGGGACCATTAAGGCTTGAAGGCCTAACCACCATATTAATGAATGAATGGGCATCTTGATCTTTTTCATCATTGGTAGTGCATGTGAATATTTCCCCTAAGATGAATATTTGTGTTTGGGTATGAAAATCTTTTTCATAGTAGTTGTGATATCCAATTTGATCAATAAAGACAACTTAGGTCATGCAATGAGGTAGGTGAAAATAAAAAGTGTCAAAGGTAGGAGTTTTGGAGTTTGGGGATTGGGGTTACATCATTACTCTTACTTGTTGTCAAGAGTTATGGTTTGGGATTGAGGCATACAAATACTTGAGGAAGTTTGACTCTCAAACAAAGGTAAGGGAAAAAGAGAAGGGCTTGAAGGAAAGAGATGAAACGATGGAGAATTCTAAAATATTCATGGTGACAAGAGAAAAATAGGACTTAGAAGGAAAGTCATTGCTAGGTGGGGAAGTATGATATCCCATTAGGAATAAAGGAAATGATGGGATTAGAAAAAATCCATGACATGATGGGAAATTGTGATATTCTAACATGATCAACAAAGAGAAAGGTAGAGTTTAAATAAAATGCATAATAGGAAGGGAAACTTTGAAAGTCTAACAAATTGCATGCACTTAGAAATTGAACATACCTCCACACTAAATTTTTTGGACCATAAAAACTTTCAAACTTCATAGGAACATG
>VDFB02030372.1:0-10551 GCA_007258455.2 Sequoia sempervirens
ATATATATAATATATATGTATATAATATATATATATATATTACATATATATATTACATATATATGTATATATAAATATATATTTATATATACATACATATATATACATATATATGTATATATATATGTATGTATATATCTATACAACTCACAGATTTTGAAGCACAATAGTTTTAAAACCCTCCAATCTGCTATTAAACAGAGGTAGAGACAACGATTTTTACAATAGTCTACTATCAAACCAACACCACAATGGCTCTTTCAACAATGCAACCTAATCAATATATTTTCTCACACATTTCAGAGTATACTTTCCCATACATACATACATATATAGATACATATATATACTATGTGCATAGATCTTTGGTGTTATACGCATTTTGCATAGTTAGTTCCTTAGTATCTTTCTGATAGATTTAATTTCAAATCATTACAAAGAGAATGGTATTAAATGTGAACATTATGTGGAAATTAATGCTTCAAAACATAGACAGATCCACATATGCATATATATATATATATATATATATATATATATTAAAGATAATAGAGCAATTGTATAAGAGGTATTAGAATAACACTTAACAACCACTAAACTAATATAGAAAAAAAGGGAAATTGGAAAAGATCTATTACAAAAACAATTAAAAATCATAGAAAAATGACAAATGTTCGAAAACCCACATTCAATAGAACTTTAAAATATGGAGAATAGAAAAGGAAAACTATGATAATAAACAATTTTTTATGGGGAATTGAAAAAAAAGAATATCATGAAGAACAATTTGTTATGGGGAACTTCAAATGGATAAAGAAAAATGAATATCATGAAACATATTGATATAAGAGATATAACATGTTCCATCGAGACAAAATAACCATGATAATTAATAGTTTGTTATAAGGAGCTTCAAACATATGAGGAAAAAATAAATTCATGAAACATATTAGTACAAGACAAGCAGTCTATCTAACAGTTATAAGAGGTGTTAGAAACCCACATTAAATAGAACTCTTAAGGCCAATGGGTAGCAATAATCTCTGCAAAATGGCTATAATGCTTGTTGGGACTGTAAATTTTTTTTCACACTTTTAATGGTTTACAATCATGAACCCCATAAGGTAACCACATGCTAAGTGTAGAGAGCAATACAAATTTTCTATAATCCATTCCGCATACCATATCCATCAATGATCCCTTTAGATTTGACCTATTGACATACCAAAAATCCCTCGTCATTATTGAGTAACAATTTCTAAATAAATAGTTCATATTATCATGACTAGGTTCATATCTCTCTAACCCATCAGCTATAGCCTTTCAGTTCAAGCATTTCTTGCATATTGACAAAAGGTCAACATTGTCACAACAATCAACAAACTAGGAGCATGCATATTCGAGAAGACAAGGCCTATCATCCCACCAATGAAAAGGTTATCAACAAGAATAATACTATCGGAGTGAAATTCTCAAGTCATCTTGAGCATACATGTAATGTTGATGTACCTCCATCGGTAAGAAACTCAATGTGTCTCACTGATAAAAAAAGGGAAACATGTCAAGGAGACATGTTCAATTAGAGTGAGTTTCTCTTATCTTTCTCACTTCATATGTTACGCCAATGAAAGTAATTTCGACGAGAGTCTTGTCGATTCATCCAAAGGAAGAGGGTAATGAGAGAAACACGTCAGGGAGACTAATGCTATTAGATTAACTTTCAAATACCACAATGATGCCCATTCTCATGCCAATTGTGAAATGAATAGATCAAAGTCCATCGAAATGACACTTGGTGACAACTCTGATATCTAAGTGACTTGAAAAATCTCTTCCCAAAGGTGATATGGACTAAAAGATAAATAAAAAACTAATTATTCAACATCGGTAAGAATACTATTTGATCTCCCCAACCATATAAGATTTCTAATGAACATTCATCAAATACATAGATAGACCATAGTATGAATAAGTCTCGTTGATATAATCATTCGGTTTGACAATGAGAAATTTAGAAAATCTGCTACACTTGTGTTCAGAGCTGGACATTAATGGTTGTATGGATACACATTGTATAGATAATTCTCTAATTGAGAGAAGAATAATTAAGGAGAATTTGCAAGATTGGCAGCAAAAGGAATGGGAGAATGGGCAGAGGTCAAAAAATTCAGTGCGACTAAAATTTTTCAAGTAAGCTTGCTAATTCCTTATAATTATATCTTGCAACTTTGTCACCTTGAAGATAAAATGGAGGGTTCAAGGTTAGGGAAATCAAAAAGTAGAAAACAATAGAGTGAGGGTATCTAGCCTAAGGGTAAGAAATAGAAAATTGAGATAAGGGATGAATAAAAAACAAACGAGAGAAAATTGAACCAAGATCTTATTGAACAACTAGTTGGTTTAGGATGAAAATCCAAGCATTCTACGCAACTTAGGGTAGGTGTGGAGAGATTTGACCACAAGTTCAGGCATATAGGGGATGTGTGGACTCCAATTCGAGGATATGAGCTATTTATGTTTCATTATCATTAGAGGGATAGGTTTGAGCCAGTATGCAATCCCTAGAAATTTAACCTAGGAAAAGTGGTTGTCCCTAATGTATTTGTGAATGTGGAACTAGTGAAACTCGTAGCTACCCACTACAATCCAAACCTCAAGGCTATCTATAATTCATTGAGTAAACCTTTTATACATGTGTCTAAAGCTGCAAATTTTGAATTTTTTGACCTAGACGACAGACGTGATGAAACTATTGTACATGAGGTTTTAGAGAAAGGATTATGGAGAATGGATACAACCTACATGGGATAAAGATTACCATTGCATAGGCCTAAGAAGGATGGAAGTCTAGTCCCACTTGATGACAATGATGGGCCTCCCTTTCACATCAACCTATTTGAACCCTATTTGAAATACACATACTTCTTAATGTGTCAAGTGTTAGGGATGGAAGCTCTTGAGTTTATGTTAATTGTACCAATGGTGATTGTTGTCGATGTTCAATATCACAATGCTAGACCATTTAATTATGCTTCATATATTTTCAAAGGAATTGATTCAGGACTAGTGGCAATTAAAAATGGATCCCCTATTCTACATCTCAAGCATTATTCTATGTTTATGCATATAATAATGTATCATTTGAAAGAATTAGGGATGTGGCTAGAGGAGTTAAGGATTTCAAAATTTTATAAGGAGGGTAAAATACTACCAATTCAGTTATGGAATGCTATTTGGGATAGTAGATTTGTCAATTCAAGTTATGTTCATTTTGAAGAATATTTTTTCAAGTCATTATACAAATTTTTTAAATATCCTTGTGATCACTCATTATTTGATGAAATTAAGAGGTTCCTTGGGCCTAAGGATATCAATGGACCTATTCGTCACAACTAGGGAGATTGGTACTATTTTGAGGATGCTACTATGGTCAGGGTTTAGGTTATGTGCAAGATCATCATGGAAAAAACAAGCCCTTAAGTCACAAAAATTCAGAAAAATCAGAGTTAGGAAACGTGACGTAAAAATTTGAATAAGTTATTTATATTATTTCAAAAATATGTAAGAATAAAATTTATAGCAAATTGAATGTAGTTTCTAAACTATGAGGTTTATTTACAAAAAAAATCTATTTGTTGAAAATTTGAAATTTCAATGCAATAGTACTTAAATCTCAAGGAAAAAATAAGAAGTAGGTGTCTGACAACCACCCTAACCACAATAAAATGATAATATTTTTTTATAAGATTTTAAATATAAGTAGTGGACTCCTGTCCCGATGTGATGCATATTTTTTTGTAAATTTTTTCCAAGTAAATAATTAATTATGATTTTTTTATTACAACTTTCAAAAAATATAAAAACTCGTATGTCTGACCATCTTAACTTGGTCAAAAATTCATGAAATTCAATTTTTTTTTTTAATCCTATAGTATGCAAAGTATAGAATGTGACACATGTTTTGGATTCAAAAAAATTGATACCATTTGAAAGCTATAGATGTTTTTCAATCAGCCTATCAATCAAGACATTAGTCATAATTCAAATAGAAAATGAATAATATTTATTTATTAAATTGACAGTAAAGCATAATTTATATTGGTGGAAATCTAAGAATCTCCTTTAAAAACCCTTTTCTTTTCATCAATTTTGGGTTAAAAAAAGTTGTCAGCCACATACCCTACACATACCCATCATATCGCCACTTTTTTGGCCCATCATGATCCTACACATACCCTTTATGGTTTTCAGGACACACCATTTATTTTCCAAAAAATAGTACCTAATTGAATTGATTACTTGGAGATTGTTAGATAGATGGACTACTAAAGTGTTATGACTCTAGGTTCCTTTGGAAAGTAGGCATTCATGCCAAGTACTTTATGCTTTGGAGACTTCACTATACTATCAAAAGAGGGGTATGACTTGATTTTGGATAAGCTATTACATTTTAATTTGAAAATGGATCCACCAATGAAAGGGTTTGATACAGAAGGATACCTTGACTTTGCTAGAAGAAAGATGAACTTAGGTGGGTATGATCATATACCCTATCCATATGATGACTTGATCAGGAATATGGAGGAGAAAGAAGCTAAACAGTTCTTGATGAATATAACATAGGAGTAGAACAAAGGATAAAAGAGATACACGAAGTAGAGCTATTATCAAGATTCTGGAGAGGAGTCATCGGATGATGAGGAATCTCAGGACCTAACTAATAAAATCTCTAGACTAAAAATTAAGGATTATAAGTCTTCTCTTAGAGAGCCAAAAATTGAAGACGGTTTTGACACAAACACAAGGAAAATGGCTTATATGTACTTTGTTGCTGATGATGAGTTTGTAAAGTCTCCAAAACTCAGAGCCTTCATGTACAAACATAAGGGAAAATCAATAAGAGAATCTATTGGAAACATAACACCAAACAATGACGATCAATTGCTAAATAATTTGAGGTTAAGTGTAGAAAATGAGATGAAAGATATGACTCCAGAGCGAGGAAGAAAATTATTGGAGGAGTCAGGTGTAATGATTTTTCTAGGTTTGGATCTAAATTTTTGTCTTTTTTTTGATAGATTTTTCCAAAATAACAATGCTACACACAAGCTTAGCCCTAAAGGAGTTACAAAGGTGTACACAGGATCAAGGTATAATCTTGATGAAGGTTCCCTCATGATCTGGGCCCTGTACCCACCACCTAAGAAGTCTGTAATTATTAACACTAAAAAAGCTTTTGGCCATGTCATGACACTAAAATTTGGAGAGGTTGATCATGTAGCTACAACTGAGATTGTCATCAATGTTGCTAAATTAAATAAAGCTCAGATCCAAATGTTGTTTAAAGAAAAGGAGATGTATAAAATGAATAATGAAAGGATACTTAAGCAGAATGATTACCTAAAGGATATGGTTAAAAATACAGTGAATGAATCTACTAAGTTACTGACTCAAGGGGAGAGTTCACAATCAAAGGATAAGGGTAAGGGATCATATGTACAAGATCAAGTAGATAAAGCTAGGTTTGATACAATCTCTACAACATTACACAAAAGGAATGCTAATTTGATGATTTGGATGAATAAGTTATGGTCAATCCATTCCAAAAATCAAGCCACAATTTAGGAACACAAAAGAATAAATGACCAAATATAGGAGAAGCTTTAGGAAATGCAATAGGAAGGTTTTTCTAAGAGCAGGGTATGTGTAGGATCATCATGGAAAAACAAGCCCTTAAGTGGCAAAAAATTTAGAAAAATCAGAGTTAGGAACCTTGACGTAAAAATTTGAATAAGTTCTCTATATTATTTCAAAAATATGTAAGAATATAATATGTATCAAATTGAATGTAGTTTCTAAACTACTAGGTTTTTTAAAAAAGAAAAACTATTTGATAAAAATTTGAAATTTCAATGTAGTAGTAGTTAAATTTTAGGGATAAAATAAGAAGTAGGTGTCTATCTGACCACCCTAACCACAATAAAATTATAATATTTTTTTATAATATTTTAGATATAAGTAGAGAACTCATGTCTCGATGTTATGCATATTTTTTGTAATTTTTTTCAAGTAAATAATTAATTATGATTTTTAATTAAAACTTTTAAACATAAAAAATTTGTATGTCTAACCACCTTAACTTGGTCAAAACTTCATGAAATTTATTTTTCTTTTTAATCCTATAGTATGCAAAGCATAGAATGTGACACATGTTTTAGATTGTCATACCATTTGAAAGCTATAGATGTTTTTCAACCAACCTACCAATCAGGACTTTACATGTAATTCAAATAGAAAGTGAATAATATTTATTTATTAAATTCAAAGTAAAGCATAATTTATATTGGTGGAAAGCTGAGAATCTCCTTTAAAAACCCTTTTTGTTTCATCAATTTTGGGTAAAAAAAGTTTCGTTAGCCACATACCCTACAAATACCCATCATATCGCCACTTTTTGGTCCATCATGATCCTGCACATACCCAACAGGGCTACTATAAATGTTGAGGAGATAGTGAAGAAATATGAGGACTATTATGGGGAACTTCAAGAAGATGACAAAGGATTAATTGATGTTACAAAAAGTGGAGTGCCTATATTATTTGAAAATAATGGAAAACTAAAAGGACAGGAGAGAAAAAGTGGAGAGAAAAAGTGGAGAGAAAAATAATGGAAAACAAAAAGGAGGGAAAAAGAGGAGAGAAAAGGAGATCCACAGGAACAAAATAAGATAACCAAAATAGAAAATGCCTCTTTCAAGTTCACATAGGCCCTATCCCAAGTAAAGATGTTTGTGCCATTATTAGAAATGATGAAAATAAAAGAATATAGGGAAAGTGCTATTCAATTAATATCTAATGGAACTAATAAAAATACAAACCTTGAGAATAAAGAGACCACTGAGATCAGTAATAGTAGGTAGGGAGAAGTAGAGGTTCCTAAATCTTGTCTTGGTGATGCAATAGTGAATCCTCCACAAATTGATCCATTTTTTACTATATTACTCATAAATAATAAGTTGGTAAGAAATTTTATGATAGATTCAGGCCCTGCTATTAACATCATGCTAGTAGGGGTCATGAAACAACTTGGCATGTGGGTAGAAACTACTGGTGGAAAATGATATGCTATGGATAGTAGGCCTATCCCAGTGATAGGAATTATGAAAGATGTAGAGGTGAAGTTTGCCACCTATTGGATGGCAATATATAATATTGACATAATTTTAATTGACACACCCCATCATTTTGGAATGCTCTTGTCAAGGAAATGCACTACAACAGTTGGAGAAAATGTACAATTTGACTTGTCCTATGCCATAATACTAGTGAATGTTGAAGAGGTTAAGCTTTATATAGAACCAAGGGTGAATCAAATTGTGGACTATTTTGCTCAAAATCAATTAAACTGCTTTTATGATGTAGATTTGGGAAGTTTCATAATAGAGCCTTCCCAGCCTAAATTAGTAAACATTGATCCAATTGATAAGCATATTTCCAAGAATCAACATGGTATATAGAAGATGTATTTTGATGGAGTGTGTAGTCAGGAAGGCAATGGAGCAGGGGTAGTTTTTATTTCACCTGACGATACTACATTCAAGTATTCATTCTTGCTGACATTTGAATGTACAAATAATATAGCAGAGTATGAGGCCCTGCTAATTGGTTTGAATATGGTTGTCAAACACAAAATCAAACTACTAATTGTTCTTGGAGACTCTGAGTTAATCATTTCATAGATCAGATCAAAATAGGTAGCAAAAAATAAGAGGTTAAAACAGTATAGGAATGCATTATGGGATACAATTGAATTATTCGATGCCTTTTCTATTGAATGGATAGATAGGTCAAAAAACTTGATGGTAGATTTCTTAGCCAATGTAGCCCTAAAAAGAGATGATATCACCCTGGCCAAATTATCTCAAGTTGAATTCAAAACAAGACTTGCCATCCCTGATAACATATGTAGTTGGAAAGTTTTCAATCATGATACTAATCTCATAAAATTTCTACATTGCATTGATCAGTATGAATCTTAGGAGATTGAATTCAATACATTTGTGGAAGAAGTAGATGGAAAATAGATTGTGTTTGGAAAAAAAGTTCTGCAACTCAAAAATAACAAACTTCCTAAAGGACTTGTGGAACTCGAGAGGATGTTTGATGGAAATTATTGTGCTCTCCTGAAACAAACACCAGTAAAGAGAGAAGATGTGGAGGAGATCAATTTAGGGACTGAACTGGCACCAAAAAGAGTATATATTGGGAAGAAGATAAGTCCAACAATCAAAAAAATGTTGATTGCATTGTTAAGGAAATAGAAGCATGTTTTTGCATGGTCTTATGAGAATATTAAAGCATATATGGAAGATTTTTTCAACAAGAGAAATTCCATTAAAACTACATGCAAAACCATTCAGGCAAAAAAAAGACCCATCAATCCAACTTTGGAGCCTAAAATGCATGAAGAACTTATGAAACTTAGGGAAGGAGGAATTATCAAGCCGATTAGGCATTCATCTTGGGTCTCCAATTTAGTTGATAAGTAGGAGGTATTGACTCATGAAACATGGTTCAATGAGTTTGACTCAAAAACTACATGGTTGAATCCTGATAGCAATCTCCAATTTAGTATTGGTTAGAAAGAAAACTGGAGATATAAGGCCTTGTGTAGACTTTCAAAACTTGAATTTATCTTCTCTCAAAGCTAATTACCCACTTCCAAACATGGAGGATATTCTACAAATGGTTATAGGCTATGAGTTACTATCCATGATGGATGGATAACCAAGTAAATATTAAAGAATCAGAACAATACAAGACAACCTTCACTACACCATGGGGAACATATGTTTATGTTAGGATGCCATTCAGAGTCACAAATGTTGGTGCAACATTCCAAAGGCCCATGGATGTTGCCTTTTCTAACCTCATTAATGTGATAATGGTAGTCTACCAAGATTATTTAACTACATATTCCAAAAAGGTAGAGGATCACGTGCCTCACCTTGAGAAAATATTTTCTGAAAGCATTGGAATATGGCATCTCACTCAATCCTAAAAAGTGTCAACTTACAGTAACAGAAGGAAAGTTACTTGGTAATATAGTCTCTAAGGAGGGAGTAAGAATTGATCCTAAAAGAGTGGAGGCCATTGACAAGATACCTATTCCCAAGAAAGTTAAGGCTATTCAATCTTTTTTTGAACAAATCAATTTTGTGAGAAGTTTCATATCAAATTTTGCTAAGATAGTAAAACCAATATCAAAGATGCTAAAGAAAGGTGCAAAGATTGATTGGACTACTGAGGCTATAGATGCGTTCATATCCATAAAGAGAGCAATCAAGGAAGCTCTAGTATTGAAATCTCTAGGTTTTAGTAAACCTATCCAAATATTTTCATTCACATCTTATCACATAGTTGTTGTAGTTATGCTCCAAAAGAACGATGAAGGGTATGAGCAGCCAGTCTCCTTTTTTAGCAAATCCCTCCAAAGTGCATAATTGAAATATGATATTGTGGAGAAACAAGCCTACACATTGGTGAAAGCAGTCAAGGTATTCAAACCATACCTAGTAGGAGCAAAGGTTATAGCTTATGTGCCTAACTTTGTTGTGAAAGACGTATTTGTACAAAGTGAAACAATAGGGTATAGATGTTGGTGGATAAATAAAATTTAGGAGTTTGATATTGAGTTTTAGACCACCAAGCTTGTAAGAGGACAAGGATTAGCCAAATTGATGGCTGAAACCAATTTGGAAGCTACCCAAGTATGCAATGTCAATAGTGAAGAAGATATGGTCACTAGTATTGAAAACACTTCATGGTACACTAATATCATGTACTATCTCAAACATTTGAAATTTCTAGAAGGGTTTGATGACAACCAAAAAAGGACACTTAAGTTGCAAGCCTCAAAATATGTATTCATGAAGGGAGACATCTATTGGAAGAATAGGGATGGTGTTCTATTGTTGTGCTTAGATGAACATTAGGCAAGACATGTCTTGAAGGAAATGCATGAAAGAGTATGTGGAGGGAATTTCTTAGCAAAAACCATTACTCATAAGATACTAAGGGCATGGTACTATTGGCCCAGGGTTTTTAATGATGCACATGAATATACTAGAAAATGTGAGGCATGTCAAATTTTTTTTGGGAAACTAAAATATCAAGGAGCATTACCTTTGAGACCCATGTAGATAGAAGCTCCATTTCACCAATGGGGAATTGATTTCATACAGGAAATTATAGAAAAATCTAGTGTAGGACACAAATGGATATTGGTGGCCATATATTACTTTGCAAAATGGGTGGAAGTCATACCCACCAAGCAGGAAACTAGTAAGGTTGTGGCCAATTTCTTATTGGAAAACATCATCACAAGATTTGGAGTCCTAGCAAGGGTTGTAACTGATAATGGAATGTGTTTTAGATCTGATGAGTTCAAGAATTTTTTCCATTCTTATGGAATTATTATCTCATATTCTTCGCCTTATCATCCACAGGAAAATGGGCAGGCAGAATCCAACAACAAGAGTATCTTGACGA
>VDFB02030373.1:0-22284 GCA_007258455.2 Sequoia sempervirens
AATAATAAACCATACTATCAATTTTCTTTTTTAACTAAAAGATTCGACAATTAGTTTAAATAATTTTGTTTTTATATTGATAAAAAATAAAATTAATTGAATAGAAATAAAAAAGAGAATACAACAAAACTAACTGCAAAGAATTCCACTTTCTTGACCAAAAGAGAGATGAGATAGTAGGACCATATAAAGATGAGATACTAGGACCATATACCAGATCAATCGTAAATTCAATTGTATTAACACAACCTTATCAAATAAGGTACATGAATCCTTTAATAATGGAGAAAGTCAATTTTGTGTGGCTAAGGTCACAATCCCTTAAAGACAACTATTTCATGCAAATGGAGGAATTCTTCATTATCTCCCCATATTATTAGACCTTTGGTATAGCGTCTAATAATAATGATGACGCTCTAAAACCTAGAGATCTGCACTAAAGGTGGTCTCCATAGGTCAACTCTTGGATTATTATTAAAAGTACCAATAATGGCCACATCAATAAAAATAAATGGAGAAATTAGAAAGAGTGAAGTATATGGAATACTTATAATTATTAATGTTTAAAAATTAGTAAAAAATGTATTTAATTTGAAATGTTTTTTCTAATATATATATGAAATAGGCATTTTCATTGAGATATTTTAGATAAAAGTTAATTCTGTTGAAAAACATTTTGAGTTCTTTGTATTCTATTAGTCTTTATTTTTCTCTTTATCATTATTGATTTAATTAAGATATTTCATTTGGTGCTTGTGTCATCAATGTTACGTTGTTTATTATTTTTCATGGATGACCAAAGTCTTTAGATAATAATTTCACAACCACAAAAGAAATTATATGGTAATTGAGATGATAAAGGAAATGACCATTCTCAACAACATCAGTAAACACCAAAACTTTTGAATTGTGTGTTAAGTATAAAAATCAATCCTATCTTATTTCAATATCTAAGATGCACAATCCCCTAGTTTTTCATCTCTTGCTACTTCAAAATCACATATTACTTTAGAATCACTCTTGCCTCTATTGTGACATCGGTATATTCCAATTATGTTATCTCTTTTACATTTTTTTTGTTTCAAGTTCCTGTAGCATCGTAAATTGTCACCCTTGACACTTTCACACTATGTTTTGCTTCCCTTTAAGTTATTGGACCTAATTAAGCACTTAATTTCCTAAATTATGCATTCCATAGCTCATTTAAAACATTTTTCAACAATTTGCAAGCATAAAACAAATACTCTCATTTAATACTTTGCCCCCAACTCCTAAAACTTCGAAAAATAGGCTTGGGACATTGGCGCCTAGGGCACCTATGTCCCCTTATTTTGCCTTCAAATTCAAATATGTCGGTGTTGGTATTTTATTATTTGAAATTCAAATATCTAAAGTTGGCTATCAAGATTTATTTTTTGGGAAATTAGAATAATAGCATATAAATACCTAGTTATTGCATCATTTCAAATCATCTAGCACTAACAAGCATTAACAAGAAAATTATTGGAGAACTTATGATCAAGAGCATTATCAAGCAAGTCAAAAGCATTATCAAGTAAGTCAAGAGCAACCATTAGAAGATTTATCGTAGCAATTCAAGATCCAAACATCATGTGAAAATTATTTGAGTGTGTTCATGTTTATTGTAATGCCCCCCACGTGACGGTTGTTTTGGACTTGTGTGTGAGTTTCTGTGTGTGCTTCATTAATTCCTGTGTTATTTGATTGTGTGGAAAATATAATATGCCAGTAATCATGTTTAAATAATAAATTTAAATCATAAGTGATTTGCAAAGTTATTTAAAATATGATTAGAAATTAAAGTAATAATCAATTAAATTAAATAATTTAGTTTTATAAAATAATAAGTAAAGAGTTATTAATAAATAAATAAACTAATTGTTTTATCAAAAGTATTCTTTAATGATATTCGATAATAAACAATAATTTATTAGTTGTTCAAAGATAAATTAGATTCTAATCGAAAATAGAAAAGAATCGTTCATTGCTAAATAAATAAATAAATATTATTATTAAAGCATCATGATAAGATTTTGGGAAGAGTAAAAGGCAAGAGAAGCTGGAAAAGATGATATACGCTTTATCTTCCTCTGTCTCATCACCTTCCAGTAGAGTTTTCAATCTTTGAAACTCATAAATTAGAATTCAAGAGTCACTCTGGGGGGAATTCTATTCTACCCGAGATTGGGAGTAAGGGCGAAGAACACAATTTTCAGACATCACAGTCTACAACAATTTGAGAAGCGACATTTCCAACCAATATGGAGAAAAATAATGTTTCTTCTGAGCAATTCTATTATCGGTACAATGTTTCTTACCCAAATCTGCTAATAAATAAGTAATGCATATAGTTATATGTAATTCCATGATTCATTTTGCTGGAATTTTTTTGCATATTTCAATAAACGCTTTTAGAGTTTAATCTGCAATCTTAGTCTTCTGTGAAATTACATCTACTTGAGGCGTTATGTCAAATAGTTTGCATGCCTTGTCTACGCCTTCATAGATTGCACTCTTTCTTTTCCTGCGTTATGATTGCGTCCTCACATATGTGGTTTTATTATTTCAATGTTGAATGGACTTGATCTCCAGTTAGCATATATGACTTATGATTTGTTCAGTTTGATTATTTTATATCAAATTCCAATCGGTATTATGTTGGAGTTCACTGTTTTACTCCGTGCCTTTTGAGATAGAAATGCTTTAGCCCTATTGGCTAATAACCTCTTTGATTTCATTGTTAACCTATCGCAGCAACTCACTTGAACATGTTAGGGTGTATAGATTTAAATAACTCTCTGATCTTTTTTTTTAAATCCCAAATGTTATCCGCAAGACTGTGGCTTCTCACGTTTTTTGCAACCGTAACCATCTCAAACGTGGAGGAAGCTTGGTTCGTGTGTCTTCTCTGATGCCGTCATTGAGCAGATTGTTCAAGTGAAGAAATTGAGGACCAATGAGCAGATTATTTAATTCTCTTGGTCTGCGCAATGTTTCAAGCCTTTGCCAATTACCTCCATTTAGTCGAAGCTGAGAGAAATTGATGTTATTGGATATAGTGTTTAGATGAGCTCCTTCACATAGTCTAGTAATATAATTTATATAATCTCCCTGATACCCTTGGCAACCTGTCACTGCTTCAGCATTTAGAGTTGAGACATTATACAGAATTAAATAATCTCCCTGAAATCATTGGCAGCCCGTCACAGCTGCAAATTTTAGACTTACCAAAGTTGTAGAAAATTAAATAAGCTCTCTGATTTCATTTTAGCCTGTCTCAACCGCGCACTTTTGAAAACATAATAGGAAGTTTTAATCTCTCTGATTCCTTTGTCAATCTATCGCAGCATATGCATTTGTTTTTAAGTTGTATTTTTCACATGCTTGTGTATTTATGTAATGTTAGTTTTTAAGTCATTTACTTTGAAGGAGAATTAGTTATTAAGCGAATAAATTGGTCTAAGTTGAAAGAAAAAGTTGTCTATATTTGATTATTAGATAATATTATTTTTTGAGGAAAATTTACTTATCTATCATTCATTAATAAAAGGTTCTGATCTTAATAAATCAATATAAATGTGGGGCTAAAACTAGGTAATAGGGAAATAAAGTTATATGTCCTTTCAGATGTAGGTATGTGGATATAGGTAGATCAATGAGTCTCTCTCCTTTTCATTATATGAAGTTTTATCTTAGGTACGCTTATCTTTATGTTATGGTGTTTTTTAGTTAGGAATGATACCTCTATTAGGATGGAATAAATGAGTTTAACTTAAGTGATATAAATGGGGGGGATCAGTGCTATCATCCTCATCTCTTTGATCTTAGACTAAGGTTGTGGTCATATAAGGGTAGAAGTGTTAATTGATCTTTATGTAGATATTTGTGATAATTGTGGGGTAGGGGTAATAACGTTATAGGTGATATTTTATCAAGTTAAGTTAGTGCCATTAGTTTAAAGTATGTTCCATATAATAACATCTTCGCATTCTAATCTTGTGTCATGGAAGTTTATTTCTATTAAGTCAATATTTTGAATAATTGTGTTGTAGAGAACATGAAATGGGATCTATTTCTCTTAGTCCTTAGTGAAACATATATGGTGACTTACAATTGTTGGATTATGGAGGAAGTATGTATTGGAATTTCTTTTGTTGTATGAACTATATCTTGTTAAGCAAATGGATAAATTGTATTTGAAGTTGATGTTCTTTAGTGAATTAGCATTGAATGTACATGTATGTTTACGGGTTAATTTGATGTTTCCAATTGGATGTGTCCTCCTTTATGTTTGCTTGGTTTTCAAAAATGATTTTTATTCCATTGGGTTTGTATCGATTTATGAGTGATTTGATGGACCCTTTCATTGTGAATTTTCTTGAGTTGCGTGAGTTGGGAATCCTCTTTAATTTAAATTGTATTGTTATTGGTTTAACCTGCGTGGTGAATTCTTGGTTTGTTTGGAGTTGTGGGGGTCTTATTAATTGATTTTGTGATAGAATTGATTGGATACTTATGTGATGCTTGGTTGTGATAAGTTTATGCTTCTTATGGAATGCGGTCTTCCCACTTTTATTATTTTGGTGAAACATTAAATTATATTGTTGTCATGTTTGTTGATTTTATCAAAGGTCATTTGTTTACCAACTATATAGGTATCTTGTAAGGAGAAAATTGAGGTCTCCCATGGAATACCTAATTGGTGGCTTGTGGTTTTATTAAGTGATTTTGTTGAATTCAAGGTTGATTTTATTTTGCGTTTCCCTATTTGAGGTGACACCATTGTTGAGTTGTGGATGGGTCTTGATGAATCTTCTTTTTTTATGGCTTTTCTGAGTTAATCTCATATTTGAAGGAAATTTTATCCTTGTATTGGAATTATTGGGGAAAAACTTGTGTTGCTTCATTTTACCCTTGTTTGTGGGTTTTCATTCTTTTGGCTTCCAGAGGCTTGAGTTGATTGTCAGTTGATGTTCTCTCTTTATGTGCCCTTGATGTGGCAAGTGTTTTGGTTTCATTATTTTAAAGGGTTGTACGGAACTTTGTAAGACTCTGATGTGGTACTTGTTAGCGAGATGGGTAATGCCTCGCATGCTTTTATGTTGTGATTCTTTGTTCAAATTATGATGGTACAACCCTTCATTTTTTATGTTGTGGGGTCTCTAAGGAGAGTGGCTCCTCGTGGGGGCCAGCGCCCCACGTAAGGGGAAGAGCACAGGAGAACCCATGAGTGAGTTGGTAATCAAGTGAAAACCTAATAATTAACTTAGGAGGGTTGGGTAGTAATATCATTACAAGATTTAAAAAATGGATGCCTCGTCTTCATTAGTGCTTCCACAGACTAATGGAAGGGTGAGAAGGCCGTGGTTGGCAAGGTCGTAACCTCGTCCTCATGAGAGGTTATCGGCTCTGCATGAGCTACCCTATGGTGTCGGCGCCTCAAGTAGGAGGAAGGGACAGGAGATCCATAGATGGGGGCCGACGCCTCAGTTTGGAGGAAGGGCTAGGAGAACCCATGTAGGCTATGCGATGACACTCTTCCCTAGTTGCCCATTTGTTTTACTTTATTGTGTTCCTCTAGAAGTAGGTTATGGGAGTTGGTTTAGATTTTTGTTTTAAATTGATTTAAATTGAATTATGATTATTGTTTTAATCCATCTTTAGTATGTTTTGTGGTCTTGTATGATCTCATTTATATTTGATTTACAATCTTATATCTTATGATACTGTGTATGATGTTATTATATTGTTTAATTGCAATTTGGAATTGTATTATGTTTATTAATTCAGTTTAATTTGGAAGTATTTCATGACCATCCTTTGGTTACTTGTTTATTGGTCAATCCTTTGATTTATGTAAGGATTTGTGACTTTAAGTTATTATGTCGACTCTTTGTAATCCTTGAGTTTTATGATACTTTTGTATGATGTTGAGTCTGTGGTTCCGTGTTTGGATGTCTTTGGTTGAGGACTCTTTCTTGTTAGCTCCTAGCACGGGGGGTGGGTCTTCGGACTCACATGGTCAGGTGGAACGTGCTAAGCACCCCATTGGGTCCCCAGTCGAGGATCGAGAGGTGCGGATTGGTGCGGTTGCAGTGACTCCAGAGTTGTACTTGTTTTGGAGCCAGTTATGATGCTTTGTATTCATCTATTTTGTATCATGGTATCTTGTGTAAGGTTTCCGTTCATGGTTTGGAAATACTTTTGTATCATTGTACTCCTTAAACATTGTACTGTAATGTAATGTTAAACCCAATGTGGTTATTGGCCATGGCAGTTATTATTGTGTTGAGTTAATTATGTATATGTTGTATTTACTCAGATGGTTTCTTATCATTGCTTTATCATGTATGTGTTCTATTTGTTAATGTTTATTTTGTTATGGATTATATCTTTGGATTTTATTCTTTATTGTTATTGTGTGGATCTCAGTCTCGTAATGACTCCTCGTGTACCCCAAGGGATGTCTGTGTTAGTAAATCTGTTTAAATGAAATTCATGTCATGACTTAATGTGTATTGCATGTATGTTATGTTTAGTTAATTTTTTTAAAAAAATTATTGTGCCATAATTATTATTAATTGTCCTTTGGGGTTCGTGACCTGGGCGTTACATTTATGTTTTCATTTTTTTTGTGAAGGCTAACCCTTTGTAGGTCTCCAAGCAATTCAAGAAAACAAAATCCAAAGCCTTGAGGAGATGTGTATGACTTAAGTCCTTCAAGGAAGCCATTGAAGGGTGGTGAGTTGCAACACTTTGTGGATTCATCATTCCTTCCTATCATTTATACATTTATCATTGACATCGTCATTGTGGAAGTGGAAACACTAACACGAGGTTTGGCCAAGGCAAGCTCCTAAATGGCACAACCTTTCTTTTCTCTTTAAATGTGCAGGTTTCAAGTTTGAAGAAGATTGGAGGAAGACTGAAGATTAATTATTTGTTGTTCCAATTGAAACCCTACACCTTGATAACTCACGAAAAATCAATTACAGAATTATCTGACAATGATCTAAAAGTGTGACAAGTAGGAAACAAAATCTCTGACCTGACACTAGAGGATTGCGAAAAAATATTTGAATTTTCCCTAGAAAGATAGTAGCACTTGGGGTGCCTATGTCCTCCATTTTCAGGCTCAAATTTATATCACAGGTGCACAATGTCTTGCGCAGTCTATTTCTGTAGTTTGTTTCTATCTGTAATTTCTTAGATCTGTTGTATTTGCATTAGAACAGTAATTTGCATCATTAGGTCAATTCAATCATTGCATTTCATCCTTAGGACATTTCTAGGTTTGGTCAAGGGTTGGTTGACTCACCTTTCAGGCTGTAAGTCAATCACATACCTTGTCCAAATCCACCAAACCCCCATCATAATCCAACACACACATATATCAAACAATATTAGGGAAAGGTGTCAAACCCTAAAGTGGAAGTTCAAATGTTTCCCTTTCCCTACATTTCAATTCTAATTACCCTAATTTAGGACAATGCTTATACATTCAATACATGTTATTTCCCCACTTCTATTAAAAACCATTGAATTGGACCTTGGGGCTTGTCATATGGAGAAGATCCTTAGCAAGATCTCAAAGGTGTTAGTCAACATTGGTAGTTTGTTATTGTAGGTTTAACTACCTAGGTGACTTTCTATTTGTAGGTATATAAGATTTTCAGCTAGAAAGTTTAGATCCACAATCATAGTTCACTTCCTTATGCTAGGTTCAAATCTACAAATATGAAGATTAAATTTGCAAGCATGGCATTTACCTAAATTCTTAGACAATTACATGACTTTCAAATCTTAGTCATCTTAATACACTCATTCAAGATCTAACATCAAATTCTAAATATCAATTGTCTACTAGAATATATTTTTTATTTCCAACTCTAAAATACACTCTTATTTATTACTTTATTCTATTTATAATTACACATCTAGCATTATATAAATTGGCTTAATAGACTCTCCTAACAATTAGGATACATTAACAACTTTTTTATTAAGAAAAACATTATATGTTTAAAAATTCAAAAGATATAGGGATGACTCTTCTTGAAGCTTTGCTCAAGTCATAATTTAATTGTTCGGTTATTACCTTGGGAAGATAATCTTCTGTAAACTTGTAAATACAATAAAAGTAAAGCAATGAAATGGAAGAGGAGAAAACACAATGGTGGTAGATTCCATCACAAGAAGGAATTCCTAAGTGGATTATAAAGATTAAAAATGAAGGCAACAAAAAATCTACAAGTTTGGTTACTTCCAAGCAAACATATTTGTAAGGTTGAAAAAGTGTATATTTAATATATTTTTTTAATAATATACTTTTTAATACACACAATTTATTGGAGTCTAATTTGTTTCTAATTTTTTAAAATTGTTCTCTTATTTAAAAAACTTGTGTAATGTTTTAATTTTTTATCATCTAAAGATGTTAGTGTGTTAGTGTATTATATTCTTATTCTTGGATAAGATAATGTGCAATATTATCTCTTGAAGTTAAACCTTTCCTTTCTCACTCAAACATTTTCCTTTTCATAACCTTTAAACCCTAATTTGCCTCTAGTGATCAAATAGGGTCTAGACCTACTTAGAAAAGGATTATAAACGAAAGTATCTAGCATCCTTACACATTTCATAATGATCTAGAACCTATTTTTGGACACTTAGGGTTCTCACTAGCAACACACACCACATACCTCCATTTCTATAATTATCAACATTTGTACCTAGGATTAGCTTCACATATCTACAACCTATTTCATTACTATTATTGAATCAACTTTGGGTTTTGATTGAGGTATATCCTCAAAAATGCCTTAGGCACCAATTTTTCCTCTTTAGGCATTGCAAGTACAAGAGAAGGTGTAAAATTTGTTACAAGTTTATTAGAAAAAAAAAGGACATTAGCACACTTGTACATGATGTTATTACACCTATTCTAAACTCCAACATGCCCAAAGGATGCTAACATGTATGAGTAGAGACAATCACACTTGTATGCACAAGAGCACACATAAAAGGATATAATTGATTGCACTTTCATCATTGACAATGACATTAACATAATATAAAATTCCAAATCTAGCCCTAATAGTATTTTCTTCTTCCACCCTTTTTCCAACAATCCAAAACCTTCACGCAGCGACAATCCATCCATTTTTCTTTTCATTATACATTTTAATTTTTAGTTCTAGTTCAACCTCAACTATATGATTCTTTATTGATTAAATTGAATGTTTATTTAGAGTATCATTTACCATTTTAAATAAATTGTGAAGTAAGAACATATTTTAGTAATTTAAAATAGAGTTATGTTCTATTTTTAAAATATTATATTTTGGTGAACTTTCCTTTCCTTCACAACCTTCTTCCACCAAGCAACAACGTAATTAAAAAACACACATATCAACAAAACCAACACTCTTCTTTCTTGCATTTTTTGAACCTCATACTTCTTTCCCCTTCCTAACACTTAACCAACATACTTTTCTTTTCCTTGCTAATTTATCACATTTCCCATACCCACTTTAAGCTTCACTCATATTTTTCACTCTTTATTGAACCACACAACTATTACTAAACACCTTTATTCCAACCTTCCATCTTTTTCTAACACCACTGGCTAGGGTGTATGGCATCTTCATGCTCTTCCATACCCTTAAGTTGTAGCCCTCAAATTAACTTGCCATCTTCCATGTCCCATAGTGAAATGCCTATTGTATAAAAAGTGAGGACTTCCTATTACTTTAATGGTGAGTGGAACTTTGAACTTAATGCCCACTATGAACAAAACTATGAAAAAATCAAACAACAAAAAATTCAAAATGTTACCACCAAAATTCAACTCATTCATGAAGAGGTTGACAAGCTTGAGGATGGGACAAGTCCCTCTTCCCTTGTGGATTCTCTCCACACTTTACTGGTCTCTACCTATTATGGTATAGATATTATCAAGGGCATTGACTAAATTATGAATGAGCTTTATCCTTTCCATAATTGAACCTTATCTTCCATCTTTTCTTCATCTCCTCTTTCCTCCACGACTGAACCCATTATTCAACCTACTTCCCATGCCATATAACACCCTCAAAATTCTTCTCAATAGTTATCTCTCTCTTTACTTGGTTCTTCAACACCTATATATTTAGAACCCTTTCTCTCCTTTTGCCCCTTACTTTTACCAACAGTTTCCTAACCCCCATGTCATCCCTTCTTCACCACTACCCCTTTCATCTCCCTCTTTACTCTCCCTCCTATCTTCCTATATCCTAATCTCTTGAGCACATATCCTTACACTCTTCTTATCCATCTCCTACACCATTCCCTACTTACCATTATGTTCCCACCCAAGCCCCTTTAACACCCATTTCCTTACCTTTCTTTGTCTATTCTATTTTTTTCCTTCTATTTTTCACACCATGACCACTCCTTGTCATACTTTGTAACATTTCATACATCACTTGGGA
Organism: Sequoia sempervirens; assembly: GCA_007258455.2. Classification (NCBI taxonomy): domain Eukaryota; kingdom Viridiplantae; phylum Streptophyta; class Pinopsida; order Cupressales; family Cupressaceae; genus Sequoia; species Sequoia sempervirens. The sequence continues at coordinate 10,494 of VDFB02030373.1, forward strand.
GCCCTTCAAACTAAATTAGATGTCATTCCTTCTTCCTCCCATATATATACTATTGTTGATCTCCACCACAACCATCTTTCATAGGCTATCCTTTCTAACCCATTTCTTATTAGGTTCATGACATCTCACTTTGAATACATAATGGTAAAGAGAACTTGACAACCCATGTTCTGTCATACAATGCCACATGTCTCATTTTTATCTTTATTGAGTGCTTGTTGGCCAAACTCTTCCCTAATATGTTAAAGGACTATGATTTATAATGGCTCTACTCATTTCCTCATAATTCCATATGTTCCTACTCTACTCTTGCTCATGCCTTTTTCTAACAATTTCAAGAACATTGATTTATAAGTTAATTTATGTGATCTTGCTTAGTTCAAACAAGGACCAAATGACCATGTAAACAATTTTAGTCGCTACTAGCCAAAATGCCTTAGTATATTCCTGATGATGAGATGCTGGATCTTGTCATTGATAATCTCTTGCCAAAAATTAAAAATAAAGTCATGTCTAATTTTTATACTAATTTTTTAGATTTGTGCCAAGTTCGAGGGACTATGAAGCTAAGATTTTAGAAACCAATCTCATAAGTTATATGCTTTCCTCATGTATTTATTAACCTTTTGATTATTCATCCTACCCATCTAAATTCTCCAAAGTGCCTTTTAATAGACCAAATACAACCCCTAATTTTAATAAATTCGATAGTAAACCATATGTCAATCATGCGAAACCTTCCCATACCTCTAATAATGTTATTTTCTTCAAGACATAATCTTGAAAAAATTTAATTCACCTTGTTAACCTTTGTAGGAGTTAATGACAACTCCTCAACACCCCCAAAAATAATTGCTAGACCAAAATATCTTCCACAAGAGAGAAAATGGAAAGAAAGCTTGCTTCAACAATGCAAGATTGAATATTGGTTGAATATACTAATGTACATAAGATTCCTTACTTATAAAGGCAAGGTGAGACATAAGATCAGACAATATCATGACAAGTGTCTTAATCCTATCACATGAGACAACTAAGTCATAACAACCTAGGATAAGATAAGATTTAGAAATGATATCTAAGAATTATAAAAGGAATCTTATAATCTTAAGTAAACTTAACATGTGAATATGTCCCCTAATTTCCTAGTGAGTGAAATAACTAGGTACAAGACATTTATTCACACCAACACCCCCCCTTAAGTGCAACTTAGGGAGAAGATTATTATGCACACTATGCAAAGATGAAGATGAAGATGGGTCTCGACTACAAGGCTATGTTAGGTACCCATTTACCATGCAAACAAAATCTCTCACAAATGGAGAAAAGGAGAAAATCCTGTGGGATAAAACTCCTCTCCAAATTAGAGAAAAGGAACAAACATGATGTATGGAGGACTCAATGATATCCCCCAAGGACTACATCCATCATGTATATACAATCAATGAACCCCCATAAGAGGTAATTAGAGAGACAAGATATCCTCCCCACAATGAAGAAGCTCCAATGCCGATGAAGAATGCATAAAAATAAAAGATGATCCAATGTCTACAAGCAAAACATCTTCCCTTAGGGAAGAAACAAATCCATAGGTTGATGAAGAAGCCACTCCATGTCCAACTGAAAGGAGGAAGGATGAATTTTAAAAATACATGCCTTTGAAAAATAATTATGTAACATGCCAATTGTTCACGCAAGTAAAATTTCTTAAGTTTTCACTTTCAAGTAAATAAACTATGTTTCAAACCATCGCAGTAAAATTTTTATTTTCTAAAGAGAAAAAATGAACATAAATGACAACAATTTCCATCCATTGATTTCATTTTCAATACAATAATCATCATGTTACAATATTTCCAAGATTGTAAACAATTATATACATACCTCAACCGAGCTTCAAAGCAATAGATACAAATGGTCCAAGAATATTCTACAAAACTTGATCGCCAGCTGAGGAGGAGAAGCATCACTCAAGCACTTTTCTACCAACCATAGACTCATATGCAGTCCCCCGCACATCTATCATTGGATAGATGTCCCTACCCTTCGACGAAGAGATTGGTGAAGGAACCTCGTAACTTAACCTTAATGAGCTTAGTGTTGTGCTCACATAACTAGAACTTATAGACCTTAAAATCCTAATCTAGCATGCATAAAAATGAACATGGTGAAATGACAGTGGAGCTAAAGGAATTCAAACTACTTTGGCCAAAGTATTCTCACTCAGTACTTTGAGTGATAGTCATCCTATTCACATACACCCTGTTCTAACTTTAGACCATTATATCTATGCATAGGTAAACCTTCAATAGGTAAACATTAACCTTAGATTTGATTTATTCCCTTTTCCCCAAATTTCAATGGCATCTCTACCAAACAAACATAAAAAAGGCATAAGTTACCCCCCTTCAATGGATAATCTAACCCTTGGTATAACTCATAAGCTTTCCAATTTACAAAACAAATTCTCATAAAATAACTTAACTAGCTATTCCTGATTCATCATTCCTAGTATATAATGCTATAAACATCAATCAATCACTCCTTATTATGGAGAAAATACAAACACTTATATGGAAATTATATCAACAAGACCTTTCCTCTATATGAGAAAACAAACTAATACTCTTTTTCAAGCAACTAGTGCAAATCCAAATAAACATACAAAGCAAACAATCTTTTAGATTTAGAGATAAAACAAAAAAATAATAGAATTCCATGCCTGCTAGTTGCTTAATCCAATCGTTTCTTGAATTCCTAGCTTGGCCTCTTCTTAATTATCAACTTAGAAATCAACCTCTCTTCCCTAATCTCACTAAAACTTCCTCACAAAAGCTCTCAGCAAACTAAGAATCACTCATTGAAAACTACAACAAAAATGGAGTAGCGTATTGTTGCAAATGAAAAGTGTATCAAATGAGGTGAGTTCGCCCTATATTTATACCCAAAAACTAGCTTCTCAAGGCTAAAAACAAGATTCATTCTATGCCACTTCTCAGCCATAAACATTTGACTTAGCTTGCCAGTAGAAAGGTGGAAAATTCCTAACATGTTACTCATCATAATTATACAATAGGTTGGTTATATGATTGCCACAATAGGTTTGAAAAATTCATAAAGCACATGCTTTATACAAAAAATCAGTTTCTAGGCTAGAAAGACTTCTAAATTAATCAAAGAATTCATATTATGGCACCAAGTTTACAACACATTCCCTATTCTCAAGCCCACGGTTTAATAGTGGAAATGGTCTATCATATATTAGTTGCACATACTTAGTCGACTTAGTCAAGGCATGTCTATCGAAACATTACATTGGTTCAACCTCTTTCATTTATATTGTTGTTAATATGTTGACTAGTTCTCTGCATAATATGCGTTGCTTTTAATCTTTACTTAACAGTCTTTAAACTTATGAGTTTCCTTCACACTTTATCATTAATGATGAATGTGGCTAATACTTAATAGTACGCTATTACATATTGCGCTACATTTCCTATTGGATTGACCATAGCATATATTTATATGAATCGACCTTTATACTTGCTTTAATATATATATATACACATATATATATACATATATACATATATACATATATATACATATATACATATATACATATATATATAGATATATATATACATATATACATATATATATATACATATATATATATATACATATATATATATATATATATACATATATATATATATATCTATATATATACAATATCTATATATATATACATATATAAATATCTATATATATATACAAATATATATATATATATATATATATATATATATATATATATATATATATATATATATATATATATTAATGGTAAATATATATGGGGAGATATACAATATCACTTGTATATATATATACACATATATATATATGTATGTATATATATATGTATGTATATATATATATAATATATGTATGTATATATATACATACATATATATATATATATACATGTATATATATATGTATGTATATATATATATACATATATATATACATATGTATTTATATATATATATATATACATATGTATATATATATACATGTATATACATATGTCGACATATTTGTATGGACATTTTCATTTGTCATTTACATACGTGTATATCGATACATGCATACATATGGATATATGCATATATCTCATATATATATACATTTGATTAAACAATCAAATACATAAAAAATTGCTATCTTATTGATAGGTATAAATACATGTGATTATATATATATATACATGTCACATTGTCCTCTCAATATCACCATGCCCATAAGCAACTGGTCCATAAGCATGCATAGGTACGTCTACCTATGTACTCTCATGTATGTGTTCCTTCATGTGTATGGGTTATTGTTGACATGCATATGTATACATGTATATACTTTCAACATATGTAAATCTCATCAATTAAGCATAGTAATATAAAGAAGTACTCACATACACCAAGCACTAAACATAATCCAAGAAATACTCCTAACAGAAATCAAGCTCCTTTCTAATGCAAACACACCATGCTAAAGGATAACTTACCAATTCCCAAAACTATGTCTTGACTCAACCATTCTATTAGTGAGTGTGTGTATAAGCTCAATTAAGTTTCATTACAACTTACTTCACCAAGCTCTTCTCCTGAGTGATACTTCCCCTTGCTTCTAGAGGATTGATTCTGAACCTGCATCCAACTTAACACATTTTCATGGTAGTCAGTCGTTCATCAATGCAAACATTTGCATTATACTTTTCATAGTTAGAATATCAAATTCAATAACCATGCATTCTAGATTTCTATTCATTAACATTAAATGAAATAAATATTCATTCATTCTTTTCTGATAAACAAGTACAATCACATATATATATCCAATCAGAATTCCAAATACATTCACATATGCAATAATTTACCCAAACATAGTAATAGTAAATAGGTAAATGCACAATGGGGTGTGACATACTCCCCCCTTGTGAATCATTGTCCTTGATTATTTTATGTTGTAAACAAAAACTAAATAAAGAAAAAAAAACATTGTTTTTCAAGCACTTTCAAAAGCACATAAGACATGTGGAAACTTTTGTTCTATTTCAGCATAGTCTTCCCACGCGTTAGAATATTTTGCATAGTGGTCCCATTGGACTTTGCATTGCATAACCTCCCTATTATGCAACATAAGCTTACATGTTTTGAGCACCTTGATAGGCTCCATTTTTACCACTTTGAGGTCCTATACCTATAAAGCATTCCAATCAATTACATGATTATCTTCTGGTATACACTTCTTTAGGCAAGAAACGTGAAAGATGTTATGCATCTGGGCAAGAGCTAGTGGCAATGCAATTCGGTAAGCTACAAGATTCACTTCCTCTAGAATCTCAAAAGGACCTACATAGCATAGAGCTATTTTGGAGACTTCCCAAACTTGATGGAACTCTTATGCAGTTTTACTCTTAACAACACCTTATCACCTATTGCAAAACTCCTGGGTACTCTCTTTGCATCTGCATAGCTTTTATGCCTATCATTTGTTTCAGCTAGCCTTTTCTTGATAACCTTAACCTATTCCTCCATTTCAGCTAACATCTTAGGCCCAAGACTCACCCTATCCTCAAGTTTATCCCAACTTTTTGGGGTTCAACACTTTTGGCCATATAATTCTTCAAAAGGAGCCATCTTTGTTGTAGAATGGTAGGAATTATTATAAGAAAATTCCACTAATGACAAGTAATCCTCTCACTTGTATTGCTGATCCATGCAATACATTCTTAATAGGTCTTCAAGTACTTCATTCACCCTTTCTGTTTTTCCATCCATTTTCAAATGATATGCTGAACTTATATTTAGTTGAGTCACCAACATAGAAAATAAGGTTTTCCAAAACCTTGAGGTCACTCATGCATCCCTATCCAAGATATTCTTCTTAGGAATTCCATGTAGTCTAAAAACCTCTTGCAAAATTTTTTGAGCTATGACATGAGCTCCATCAGTTAAATTCCTAGTTATGAAATGTGTTACTTTGGTAAGCTTGTCTACAACTACTAAAATGGCATTGTGGTTATTTCTTGACATGGGAAGTCCTTGTACAAAGTCCATACTAATGACTTGTCACTTACTCTCTAGAATGTCATGTGGATATAGTAAGCCTGTAGGATGATGATGCTCCACTTTCACCCTTTGAAATTCCAAGCATTTAGCTACAAATCTAGCAACGTCTCCTTTCATCCCTTTCCAAAAGTATAATGGCTTCACATCAACCAAAATTTTTGTCACACTAGGATGTCCTAAGTATGGTGCTTCATGAACTTCTCTCCACACAAGATTTATCAACTCTTAAGAGTCAAGCACATACATTTTTCCCTTATACATAAGCAATCCGTTGGGTTCAAAATGAAATCATTCATAACTTGTATCCTATGGATTATTTTTGAGTTCTTGGTTAACTTGCAAATAGTACTCATCCTCCTTGCATTTCCACAATACTTGACCTTTAAAGTTGGTTTGAATTGTCACTATTGAGGCAATATGTCTTCTACAACTTAAGGCATCAACTACCCAATTTTATTTTCCCTTGATGTAGCTGATATTAAAGTCATGATAAGCTATCAAATCCAACCATCTTATCTGTTGTGCATTCAAATTAGGCTAAGTGAATAGATACTTCAATTCATGATGATCAAATTTTATCTCAAAGGGATTCCCTAACAAGTAATGCCTCCACATCTACAATGCATGAACCACTACTGCTAACTCAAATCATGCGATGCATAATTTTGCTCGTAGGGTTTCAACTTTCTTGATTCATAAGCAATTACTTTCCCTTATTGCATTAGAACTCCACCTAAGCCTTCTCTTGATGCATCTGTAATAACAATGAAGTCACCATCAGGATCTGGTACTTTCAAAATTGGAGTAGTAGTAAAATCCCCTTTAAGTAGATCAAATGTTGCTTGGCATTTTTTTGTCCACTCAAACTTCTTCCCTTTCCTCTACAAAAAAGTAATTGGAAAGGCTATTTTGGAGAAGTTTGCAACAAATTTCCTATAATATCCTACCAAACCCATAAAAATTCTTACCTCATAAACATTTTTAGGTACTGGCCATTCTAGCACTGCTTTGATCTTAGCTAGATTAATTGAGATACCTTTAGCCGGTATCACATGTCCAAGGTACTACACTTTCTTCTGGAAGAAAGTACATTTAGAGAGTTTCCCATACAAATTATGTTCTCTTAGTCATTGTAGAACTATCTCCAAATGCTTTCAATTATCCTCATTCTTCAAATAGATTAGGATATCATCTTGAGGAAAACTAAAACAAACTTATCTAGGCAATCCCTAAACACATTCATTAGATTCATAAAAGCTGGCGACACATTAGTTAGTCCAAATGGTAGAACTGTAAACTCATAATGCCCGTATCTTATTCTAAAAGTAGTCTTGAAGATGTCTTCATCTTTGATTCTTAACTGGTGGTATCCAGACCGTAGATCAATCTTAGAGAACTTAGAAGCTCCTCGCATTTGATCAAAAAGGTCATCAATGTGTGGCAACAAATACTTGTTCTTTATCGTAGCTTTATTAAGCATTCAATAATCTATGCACAAATGCAATGTTCCGTCCTTCACAAAGGTTACTGGTGCTCCCCAGCGTGATACACTTGGTCTTATCAATCCCTTAGATAACAATTCATCTAGATGTGCCTTAATCTCCATTAACTCAGTTGTTGTCATTTGGTAAGGTACTTTGGAAATAGGTTCCAATCCTGGCACTATCTCAATGGAGAAATCGAAAATCCTTTTTGGTGGTAGTCTCGCTAATTCTTCTTGAAACATATCTGCAAAATTCTACAAGATTGTATATCTTTCCATATCTGTCTCTCTAGTCTCCATTATTTCACCTTCTTCCACCTCTTGGTAATCTTCTAATCCATAGTTGACCATACCATCTTGTGAATCTATTTCCTTATATTCTTCAAGCTTTTCCATCTTTACTGCAAAAATCTTACATCCTTTCTATTTAGCCCTAAGCAGTTGCATAGAAAAAATTTGACATAACTTGACTTTCCTAGGTATCCCTTGTAGCATTACTTGGTTATCTAAATCATCCAAGCACTCTACAGTTTTTGCATGACATTCTACCTTGGCCTTATTCTTCCAAAGCTAGTTCATTCCTAGGATAACATCATAGGATCCTAAGGGAACTACATATAGGTTTACCTCTATAGAAAAACAAGGTAGCTCAATCCTAGCTTCGAAAAAACATTGATCCACCATTGCTCTTGTTTGGTTTGCATATTCTACAACCCATGAATTTTCCATGTAAACAACTTTCCTAGTTATTTTCTTTGCTATTCTAGGTGAAACAAATTTTTTAGTAGCTCCAGTATCTATAAGTATGGAAATGGGTAAGCCAAACAAAATACCCAGAGTTTCCACTGGAGTAACTTGATACTTTGCTTGAGGATCATCCAAAGCAACATGAATCTTCTTCTAGAATGCCACTTGTTGGGAAGGAAGTGGATTTCCATAAGGTAGTGACCCAGAAGGCTTATTGGGAAAATTCAATGCATAATGGTCTCCTCCACATGTGAAATATCCCATTGTCTGTCCTTTCTTCCTTGCAGGTTCACTAGGTTTACCAACATTACTTCCAACATTGTTCACATTACCACTATTGAATTTATTCCTTCAACGTTCCTTCCTTGATTCTCTCCCATTATTTCGCGGTCCCTTATCCCCTTGATTTTGAAAATATTGCACCCCATCAAACTTCCTTGGAGTTGGTTTAACTTGAGCTCCTATGAACTTCTTACGGTTCCTATTCTCCTAGCGGATGGAGATGGATTTGAGCTTTTGCTCCTGCTTAATAGCCTTCTCATACACTAGATCCATAGTGGTTGGACCATGAACATCTACCTCACCCCCAATCTAACTATTAAGCCCCATGATGAATTTCCTTATGCAAAATCATTCATCCTTTTGATACATTGGTACATAATGTAATAGTCAGGTAAACTTTTCCCAATACTCATTTACTGACATTTCTCCTTGTCTCAAATTTTGAAAATCAATGAATTTTTGGTCAAAAAAGGGTTGAGGTAACCATCTTTTCTAGAATATTTCCACAAACTCGTTCCATGTAAGTTTCAGAGAACTAAGACCGAGTTCCATTTTCTTATTTATCCACCAGTTAGAGGCTTCTTCTGCTAATTGTTAGGCTCCCCATGCTGCTTTTGTGACCTTAGAATAGTTTTTGATCTCAAAATATTTCTACATTTGGATCAACCATGCCTCATCTTCTTCCCCGCTGGTGCTACCTTCAAATTTGGGTGGGGTTAATTTCCTCATGTCCCTAGAAAGTTCAGTAGCCATACGCTTCCTACTAATTCCCTCAGATAGAGAAGGTGATTTCTCTTTCTCATGTTCGTGGGTTTGATCATGATTGTGAGAATTTTCTCCCTCATCCTCATTAATTGGAACTTCCTACTCTACTCTATCTTTAACTCTTACTTCTTGCTTAAAATTCCCCAACCTTGCATTGGTTTTGTGAATGATAGCCAAAATTTTATCTAATTTAGCTTCATCACCCACCGAACCTTGTTTGACTTCATGAATCCCTCCAAGATTGGTCCTAGTTCTCACCATCTTTGCAAGAAAAAGGTTTATACCTGAAGGTTCATCTTTATTAGATTCAATCATGTTCCTAATATCTTATGGACACCATTTAAATGAGCATTCATTTACACATAAAATAAATCTCACACAAGATTTGAGCACAAGCTTTTGATAAACATATGATTTTATTACTTTCTCGGATCACAAAATCCTTTCAATTACATAGAGTGACTATTCAAATAGTCAAGTGGAGAGTATTTCTTGGATCCACTCTTTGACACATAACTTAACAGGGTATACCCTATAGATTTTTGTTCATATCTATCCCAAAATGGATAGTAACCTTTAAATTTATCATATGATACATAGTTGCAAGGCACATAACCCTCTGATTCATTACTTGAGGAAATTACAATCACTTCTGACATCGAAAGAACTCTAGGGTCTCTAAATATGAATGCTAGATTGACACTCCCTTTCGAGGGCATGTCCCTGGAAAGTGACAAGGAATCAAACTTTGCTGGTGAAACTGGAGGTAGATAGATGAAATTGGCTTCCTTCTTCCTCCTTCTCTTAACTTCACTAATCCAAGAAATAATGTGACTGAAGGTTTCAGTATCACTTAACTAGACAACCTTATCATAGTTGGTACCCTCTATCGTACAAACAATGGCTTCTTCTTCCTTCTTGGCTTTCAAGTAGCACTCGTTTCCAATTATTGACTTTCTTGCAGTTAACTTGAGATGCACCATCTTGACAGAAGAATTTCCAAACATTAGTCTTATTCAACATTGGATGGAAAGTATAATGAACGCATAGGTTCCAAAGCTAAACTTGGCTTTGATACCACATGTAACATGCCAATTGTTCATGCAAGTAAAATTTCCTAAGTTTTCACTTTCAAGTAAATAAACTATGTTTCAAACCATCACAATAAAATTTTTCTTTTCTAAAGAGAGAAAGAATGAACATAAATGACATAACAATTTCCATCAGGGAAAACTTTAGTGGCGAATCTTCGCCAATTGGTGAATTCTAGGAATCGGTCAACTTGAAATTGGCGAATTTCTTGCACCCATAGGGTATCCAAGTCGCTTGGAATTTACAAAACATAGGTCCAATGCATGTCGATTCACCAATAATTTTTTTTATGAGGCATATTTAAGCAACAAATTCACCATTGTCAAACTATGCATTTCAAATGGACCGACTAATATTTTTGCCTAAATCCCAGAAGCATTTAGTAAAAAACACCTACATATTCATGATATCAAGTTTCCACAATCCATAATGTTCTTTGCAATGGTTTGCCTTTGATTGTGTGATACTCCTTTGCATCAAATTATACTCTTCCACAAAGCACCATATTTGCATCGAAAGCACCCAAATCCTGCACAAGGAAGACAATTTTGTCAAAAGGAAGATAAAAGAAGCCATTGAAATCAACAACCACCCCTTGAACCTTAATCGTGATGAAGGGTGGAAGTTGAGTCAGGCTTGGCATCCCTTGTTAGCCAACCTTCATACCCTTCATCTCCCTCCCTCTTCTTGATCCCCCTCCTTTCCCTTGTTGTTGGGTGCTCTTACCTCCCTTCCCGTGTTGGGGTCTCCTTGTCTTGTTCTTTTCCGCTCTCCTGGTTTACGTTGGCCGCCTTTCCTTTTTTCTCTGATTGTGTTCCCCTTACTGTCTTTTCTTCTTTCTTGGTCCTTGTAGCTTTTGTCCTTTGTTTATCTTGGCCCTCCTTCCTTCGTATATATATATATAGTTGTATTTATATATATAAATACATATATATATTTATAGTTGTATTAAGAAATATATATTTATTTGAATGTCTGTAGTTATTGTTACTTATTGTTTCCTTTTGTTCTTTGGCCTTCGTCCCGTCTTTCCCCTCCCTTGTTTCCCTTCCTCTCCTTTCTTCGTTTGTGGCTCCTTTTGCATTTGTCTTCCTTTTTTTGTTCTCGTACCTCTTTCCTTCTTGTATATTTGGATTTATACTTCTATTTATTTGAGAATTATTTATTTTTATTAACCTTTTTTACATTTATTTTTAGTTAAGATTCTTATTATTTTAAATATCTCTTTTGATTCCTTGTCTTTTTAGTGAGATTCCTTTTTTCTCTATTTTTTTGTTTCCCTTTA
>VDFB02030374.1:0-89856 GCA_007258455.2 Sequoia sempervirens
GGAGCCTCGTACTAAAGGGACAACACCCTAGTTTTGCTGCTTTTTATATAAAAAACAATAAGATTTACAACAAATATATCTATTAAATTTGACAATTATTATTAACCAAATCCTTTTTTTCATTTAACTTTATCATTATTAAATAAATAGCTATTTCATACTCTTAATCAATATATTTTCTTAATTTTAGTCTCTTTCACTTTATTTCTTTTCTTGTAAATTCTTGTGGAGAATATTTATGATTTGTTATACATAGGTATTGGTGTGAAAATGGTCAATGGAGGAGTTAATTTGAAATATAGTTTATATCAGTAAAAAAAGGATGAATTAATTTATGCCCCTACCAATGACATTAAAATAAATAGATTTGTACTTAGAAGGAATCAAACTCACATAAGGGTTTTCTATTTTGAAGTTATCATTGACATGAATTGGGTATTACATTTGGTAAATTTCAAAGGCTGCTAAAGAATTTCATTCGATAGAGGTTATATGCAGAGTAGGAAACGCCAAACATTCACTTCAGAATGTGTGAAAACACAGACAAGGCATGAAAATTGTTTGACAAAATATTTCAAAGTAATGTGATAAACAATATCCAATATCCATAGATAAATAAAATATTTGTATCGTTTTGGTCATCATTTTAAATTGGTGTATCAATACGCAATCTCTTCAGACAAGCTTGGGATATACTAAAGAAGAGGAAAAATAATAGTTCCATCTTAAAAATAGGCAAAATAATAGCTCATTTTCCCAAAAATAGGCAAAATAATAGTTCATTTCACTTTTCCTCAAAATCAGTCAATAACACAAAACTTTTCAGTCAATCATATTCACAAAAAATATTTTTTCTAATTTATAAAGTTAAATATTTTACAAGTTAACTTTGCAAATTTTATTTTTATTTTTTAACAAAAAAATTATTGTTTTTGATTGGTTGAAAGCCAACTTATTAGTAACTAATTAACTAAGAAAAATAAAACTCATTGCAATAGTATTGCCTAATAAGAAGTTTGAAAGTGAAGATCAGTGGCAAGAAGCATTCGGTGATCAAAGAAGTAAAAATTACAAGGGTGGATTTAACCTCACATGACAAAATTAAAATCTTTATAATTTGAGAATAAATAAAATATCTTTATGTTATAGGTTGACCTGTCTAATAGGGTGTCCACTTTAGAAATGTTTAAATAAAATAAAATTCTTTTTTGTTGGGCTGACTAGACATAGTTTAATGCCCAAAATTATATATAAAAAGATGTGTTTAAGTGCAACGAAGAAGAAAGAGAAAAATGCAACGATTCATAGAAAGTAATTGGAGCAGCGATTAATATTCATATAAGTAGTAATTAACTGAAAGGAAGGCAGTGCTTCATTACGAAAGGTAGAGTTTATGTTTGTAAAGGCAACAATCATCTCTTAACAAAGAGACATGCCCATTCATAAGAATATCATTATTTAAAGAGGTATGTTTTTTCATTAAAATATAAAATATAAAGATATCACCGGTTAAAGAGGATAGTCCTAGATGTTTGTAAAGAAGTCATTTGGTTTAAGAGACTGTGTTCAGTTATTGGAATAAAATAAGGTGCAGTGAAAGTTTATTGTGATAGTCAAAGTGTGATTTTTCTAGCTAAGAACCCAACATTTTATGCTAGGATCAAGCAGATTGATGTATAGCATTATTTTGTTTTGGGGATTTGATCAAAGATGGCAGGGTGAAGTTGGTTAAGCTAGAGACTTTGATGAATATTGTTGATTCTTTAACTAAGCTTGTGATCATAGATAAGCTCAGATGGTGTTTGAATTCTATGGGCCTTTCGACCCCTAGCAATTAAGAGACAATATTTATACTCCATCTTGTTGCTCTTGCAAGGTGTTCAACAAGTGGGAGATTTGTTGGGAAAATGTGTCTCAACCTTGCAATTACAAAAGGTTTACTATTGATAGGTGAGTGTGAGGGGGTGCAAAGGGGTACCCCTTGTGGGGTTTAGGGGACTCATCCCCTCGATGGGGGTCCAAGGGTTGTGCACCCCAACGAGGGTTTGAGGGCAGCGCCACCGAAAACCACATTTTATAAATATTTTATTATTCTAAAGTTGGATCATTCATCTTTAGGTCTCAGATCTAATGGTAGATATTTTATTGGCTCATCTTGGCCTAGAAGGCAACCCTATTTTATGAGGGCATTGTATTACAGTTGAATATTGTGATGTATTTTGAGAGTTTGATAGTAGTCGTGTTGCCTCCGGATCTCTGGTTGGTGATACTCTTGTAGAAGCTTGCTCTACAAGTATATTGTAATCATCATGATTTCTAGATAATTTATTGGGTGCATTTTGGAGTGTGTAGTTTTTCTCTCAAAAGGGTTTTCCCCATGTAAATCATTGTGTTGTGGTATGCTTGATATTTATGTTTATTTTTATTTAAGTTTTTGTAACGGTTGTAAAGATCTGTAAAGTTTTGCATTATCCTCTCAAGATTAGTGTAGGAAGTTGTTCTACTACCTTAGCTTCCTTAAAATATTTACCTTAATACTTATAATGTGAAGCCACTTAATTAGATATCTCAATAATTTAATGAGTGCAAATTTTGTTCAAAAGAAACATCCACCTTATATCATGCATTATCACCACAAATCTTGTCCATGGCCACCCAAAACAACTACTTTTCCACTATTTCAAGAGCACTAAATTTATTTTTGGCCATCATAGATAACATGCCTAGAATGCAGGAGCAACACACACTATGAAAATAATAATGAAGTGTTACATAGAAATTTTGTGATGTTTGTTAAGAATGTTATTCTCATATCAATGAACCCAATTAGCCAAATGAACTGACACAAATTTTGCATAGCTTTATACCTCTACCTACCACATTAACAAATGAATGTTAATTATGTTGGTGCATAATTATTTTCTTAAATTTAGTTAATTATTTTATTGCAGGTTTGCATCTAGTATAGGATAAGATTGCTTAGGCAGGTATCTACTTAGGTACCTTGAATTTGCACATGTGACATGTACTTTCCTTGTTTGGTGGAGTTATACTACACAAATGTGAGTACATCCCCTTTATCCCACATTGGTTGTACATTCACATCTCTTGGTGGTGCATCCTATAGATACCACCTCATGTACTTTTGTAAATAATCTCAAATCTCATTTTTATATTTGCATCCTTTGATATAATAGAATTATTCTCATTTTGGGTCTCTTTGTGCTTTCATTGAATCTTGTTGATCTTGGTTAGCTATCTCCATATCCAAATCTTACATGGTATTAGATTTTGTGTGATTGCTTCTTATTAACCTTTTGGGAGATGTAGGTTGCAAATCTTGTATCATCTTGAAAATTTGAGTATGTTATTCTCTTGCATCAAATGATAACCTAGATAATCATAGAAACTTGATAGAATTACTAGAATTTGGGGGGTTGTTTTTCCGTGGTTTTGCATTACATTCATATTTTAGAACTTGATAGAACAAATTTGAGTTCACCATTGAATTTAGAGCATATTAAAAAAATATTTTGTTACATTCAAATTAGGCATAAGAGGTTAGATCTACAATGGCTTGAAGGAAGGGTTTTTGTTGAGCATACACAAAGTACTCATCATTCAAGATTTATTTTGGAAAAAACAACCTTGTCATTGTGTTAAGAAGGCCCAAAAACTTATGGATTAATTATTAAATTATCAAAATTGAACATGTTTGCCCCAAGCCATTAAGGAAAAAAATTCCCCTCCATTGTTCGTATAGTTGTATTATCGATAGAATATTCTTCGTAAAATATTTGGTACATTCTATAGTTGCAAGCATTGCATAGGCATAAACAGGTATCGAAATTTTTATTCTATTTTTTAAACTTTTTGCAATTTAAAAAATAGAAAATAATTAGGTTGTACCACAAAGTACCTAATGGGGTATAGTTGGCCCTGGAAAATAATTAGGTTGTACCACAAAGTACCTAATGGGGTATAGTTGGCCCTGTACAACAATAGCATCAAGGCTTTACCACCAAAGTGATAGCCACTAGCGCTGGCCATAGGCCCTACCACAACTAGTGGCTCCTCAATGGTGGCCCCCTATAGAAACCACAACAAGTGGTTTCTTTGTCCACCAAATAACCACTAGGTAATAATTCTCCTAGCGAGACCCCACCAAACCAATGTTAGTGCCTCCTCATTTGGCCCCCCAATCTCCATAATAGCCTTGCAACTCCTAAAACCACCCTTCCTAAATATTTCTATTTTTCCATTGAAATCAATAGTTTTCATAGCAAAAGGAAGTTTTCCAAATATTTACAAGACCATGGAGAATATTATGTCAAGTAGGGAGCATATTCCATTTTGGTGATTTTTGATGTCATCATTTCTTCCCCCTAACTCTTGGCCCCTCATAGCTAGCATTTAGAATGAATGAGGCCATTTTCAAACATTTTTTTTCTCAATCATACAAATACCTTTTTCATTGCATTTTGTTGGGCTATTTTTCATGTAATTAATGTTTCTGTAAGTATTTTCTAGTTTTGATCCATAGTTTTTAATAATTTATAGATTCTCACAGGTATTGTTGCACAATTCCCATTTTTTGGGAATTTTTAAAGCTTTGTTTGGCTCATATGACTTCCATTTTGGGTGCTTTTTTTTTAAATTGTTTAATTTTTTGAACTTTGCATAGAGGTGATACTAGTTCATTATGATTTTTCTCCCAATCTATATTTTTAATTTTCAGCCTCTTTTTAGTATATGTAAAAGTATTGAGATCAAATTTGCTTGTGATATTTGTTGGTGGCAACTATACTTTCAATATATATAAGTGCCTAGATCATATTGTGTTGGTATATAACTAATGAGTGAATTTGGGGGGTCTTCTAAGGTTGTTCTTGTAGTCCTCTTGATTTTTGCTCTTTCTTGCTTCATCATGGAGTAATCTTTAATACCACTTATAACACTCTACAACTATTATGCATGCAATTCTAAAATGAAAAAATTGCTAAGAATTAAAAGGTTGTGCAAGATAGTTCATGAGCTCAATAGTGAACCAAAATATGAGTATTCAAAAGGCTAAGTGGTTGAATAGTTGTGAAGAATTCGTTGACTATTTTTTCTTGTATGTCTCTTTTGAGTTGTTTCACATTGAGCATCTTGCTATGCATATGGCTATGTGGACTACATTCTCAAATTTATTTGGGCAGATAGATTAAATTTATGGACATTTCTTGGAAAATAAACTAATAAGTCTTAATCCATGAAATTTTGAAAACATAGAGGACTTTATCACCAACTTTGAGTCACTCAAAGTACAATTAGAGGATTGTGAAATTGAAAATTGAATACACAATTGATATTAAGTGTTCTCTCTAAGCTAGGACCTAAATCTTTAGTATTTGTGTATACTTTCTATGTTACAAAGAGTTCTTTAGGGAGTAATTTTAAGATGACTATATCTCAATATTTGGTTATGTCATTCATTAAGGAGCAAGATAAGCTTATTCAAATGAACACATTGAAGTCTTCAAAACCACAAGCTTTGCTTGCAAAGGACAAGTAGGCTCCTAGTGGCAAAGAGAGAAAAAATAACAAGCTTGAGAAAAATGCACAACAATAATCCATATCCACATCCATAGAAGAAAATGAAAAATCCTCTTTCCAAAAGGGAATCATCTAAGAGAAGTCCAAATATGCATATTGCAAGAAACATTAGCATGATGAACAACAATGTTATTCAAAATATATTGATGAGTTGAAGTATCTTCTAATGAAGAACTAAATCAAAATGCCTTCAATTATGTCAAGAGGTTTGTCATTTTCTTATACAAAGTTAGAGAAACAAAAGGGAAATGCATGTGTCACATTTACAAATTATGAGTCTAGGAGATGAATCATGTATTCTAGAGGTTCAAAATATATGGCTTCATCACAAAGTATGTTTTCTTTATTTGAGACTTGTTATACACCACATATATTTGTGTTTGTGGGAGAGATTCTATTGACATGGGCGACGGATAATTAAAATGTCCTTTGCATGTCTTAATTGTCAACTATTCTCCTTTCTATTTATTAGATCATTCATAGTAGGATAGAGAAGAGTATTAAGTTCACACCAAATTATGTTGTCATTTAGAGTTTGTAGAACAAATATATTATTGTAGTTGAGGAGGTAGATGATCAATCTAAATTGTACACCTCACATTTTACACATGGTGTTTCTTTAGTTGATGTTTCCACTCAAGCACTAGTGTGGACACTTTTGAGGAGATACATTATGGTCATTTGAACTTTGGTATCCTTCCATTAATTGAGGTTCTAGAGACATGTGCTAACACTCCTCCTTCATCTCCTACTTCAAAGTTCAACATTGCTTCTAATGGGTCTTCCAGCGATTTAGCACAACAAGATCATATTCATTGTCTTCCAAATACAACTCATTGGGATGAGCAATTGACAAATATACCATATTTGTTTTGTGAGTCCTATTTTATAAATTTGGAGAACACCCTTGAGGATATTCATATATCCTCTTCAATGACAATTCCATCATAGTTGGGTGCTTATCATCCTTGGATCTTTTTCTATATCCATTTCCACAAGGTTCTAGATTGTTGCATTCTTCAATTAGGCCTAGGACTCTTGATTTGATTGTTGCACCTATTGACACTAATGTGACAACATTCAAGCAACATTCAAAGACATCATATATGATCTATCTTCCTTCATATTCCTATTTAGAATGAGAATATGTCTTGTGTACATCATTGTGTTTGTTTCTTCGTAAGGGGAGAAATGCTGTTCAACAATTGTGGGTTCTCTTCAACATTCATTGTCGAGTATCTACCATCTATGTAGAAGTCTAAACTTTGGAGAGGCTACATAGCTTCTGTTATTTTTCCTCTCTTTGGGGAAAGTTTTGTTCAACATGCTTCCTCCTCTTCATCTTCTCAAGAATGTCATTTTGTACATGATTATTTAACATGGCTACACATTTGTTGGGACCCATTCATCTATTTTTCCTACCAACCTAAGCTATTCTTATGGGGATGTCGATGCATTTTTATTTTTTTGCATTTAGTTGATTATTTTATTACATATTTGCATGCAAAATAAAATAAACTTGCTCTAGTAGGTATCTACTTAGGTAAGTAATACCTAGGTAGGTATCTACTTAGGCAAGTACTACCTAGGTAGGTATCTACTTAGGTAAGTACTTGTGTAAGTTAGGTAAGTATTTACGTAGGTAGGTATCTACCTAGGTAAGTTGCATTTGCACATGCGACTTTTAATTTCCTTGTTTGGTGGATTTGTACAAGTGTGAGTACATCTCCTTTATCCGACATTGGTTGTACATGCATATCTCTCGATGGTGTATCTTATGTATACTCATGTACTCTTGTAAATAATCTCAAATCTCATTTGTGTATTTGCATCCTTTGATAAAATAGAATTACTCACATTTTTGGTCTCTTTGTGCTTCCATTGAAACTCCTTGATCTTTGTTGGCTATCTCCATAACTAAATCTTATAAATTAATTATTACAATTTTTCTCATATTCTTTGGCCATCAAACTTGCTTTGCACATCAATTGTACAATTTTCCTAATATTTTACTTTATAGAACCATTGCATTCAATGGCTTGCTTTCTTGGGATGGCATTTTCAATTTCTTAAATTGTGTTTTTATAGGTACACTAAATTGTACATGGCAGCTTAAATGATATTTATTGTAGGTTGATATTTATTTTTGACCTACTGATCATTTCTTTTTAAATGAGAATATGAAGCATTTACGCTTCATATTTTTTGATACTTTTTAATTGCATGACACGTTTCTTAATTGATGTTTAGTGACTTTTTTGTCACTTCTTCAAAATTAATTGTTGCACTCAATATCTAATATCCACATGATATTTGATGCCTTGTTATCATTCCTTAAAGATGCTATTTTTGCTTACAACGAGTTGTTTTTTGTTGATGTTAAACAACTTATAAACTTTATTTATTTGAAGCATCCAATAAAAATGCATTATGACTCTTCACATCATCACCTTGTTTCATCAAGCACATCTACACATGCAAGGCAAAAAATCAAATGCTTTATTTAGGGTTTGTGCCCATCGCAAGCCACTCTCTGCATCAAGTTAACTCCTTGCTCATAAAGTACGTGTATATCTATCCTTTTGGGACCTTATCTCTATGATGTCTTTTAATATACAACCTTCTAGATATATTCTTAAATGAGTGGCAGCCATTGTACCCTTCTAAACTTCTTAAATAGTGTCAAACTATAATGGTTAGAAATGCCTAGAAAGTTGGTGCCATCACTAACTATAACTAGATAAATTAGTGTTTAGAAAACATGAACAATAAATGATCTTACAAGTTAGAATAGCCCTCATTTGGTTAATTCACCTTTTCTTTAAATAGAGTAATTGTTATTTTTTTCTTAGCAAGCATTGGCCATTATCAAATGCATCTTCATAATCAATTTCAGATGATGCAATTAGAATGTCTCTTGAATAATTTATTAATATCACTATTCTAAATAAGAATTGCATTAAGTGGCCCTTGGTGTATTGGTGAAGTTGTTTGGTTCACAAAGAGCCTAACAGAGAAAATGCATTTCTACAAATATTGACATGACACCATAAGGGATGAAGCTTCTTTATTCATGAACCCAAGCAAAAAGTTGTGTACTGAATTCTTAAAAAATAAGAACTTTGTAGGCTTCTTTATGCAACCTTCAAAATCAATTAACCTTTTTATTACTTAAAGCACATCAAAATTGAGAATAATTTTTCAAATTCTTTTCTAATTGTTAGATAAAATTAAATTTGTGTTTTTTTAGAGCTTAAAGTGGGGTTTCATCCATTATGAACATTTCAAATTTGATAATGCCAACACCAAAAACAATGTAGGTTGACTCAAGTTTGCATGCATGATAATACAAAAATAACAAGAAAATGTTGGTCATTAATGATGCACAATACATGAGTTTGAATAGCCAAAGTTAGGCCACAAAATGTGGACACCATGTACAAAAGCAATTATATATATACATAGTCACTCACCCCAAGTAAATAGAACTTCATAGCCTTAACGTGGAAAGGTTTAGTGCTTCATGTCTTCCTAACCAAGAATTTTTTTCAATAGTTTCATTATCTTAAATCCCCGTATATACTTTCCACAATTTCATCATCTTTAATCCCCTTATATGCTTCATGTTTTATGATTTGATAAATTTCAACATTTAAAATAGGTAAAATAAATATTTATCATGTTGTTAGAACATTACTGTTTTCTAGGAAAGTATTTGTTAATTTGTAAGCAATATTTTTTAACCATATATCCCATCATAAATTATGTCATAAAAATTAACCAAAAATAAGGTATCACTCCAATAGGTTATTGAGATATATCAAACATTATCATGGGATTTAGTGTAGTCATTCACAAATTCTAGCTAATTCCTATCGATGAATATAAAAACAATTTAGTTTATCATATAGAAGTTGGGAGATTGTCCCTATTAAAGGGTTAAGAGGCAATCAATTAGAAAAAACAAGAATTTTTCATGTCTTGACAAAAAAAGGGAGACTATTAGAAAAAGATAATGTGGTCTAGCTCCCCCACAGTTGGTATCACTAAACCTAACTTTTATGGGGCTTCAAGGGCCAATCCAAGTAGTGCACGTTCAAGTTTTATTTTACACACAAAAGATGCATGCTTTGTCTAGGGATGTTTTCTCTTCGTAGAACATTGCACCAACAATGAAGCCAAGTGGGAAGGTGTTGTCATAGGGATTGCATTGGCATCCTCTTTAGGTGTGCAACAATTACTAGTAGAAAGGGACTCCCTCCTAGAGGTTAATGTGTTGTAGAAAGGCTCATGTCCTAACTAGCAGCTTAGACGATTTTTGGAGGAGGTTTAGATTTTTATCATTTCAAGGAAGTTGTTTTTTCACATTGTCATTGGGTCTCTGATTATGTAGTGAATTTTTTGGCCAACTCTAGGGCGGATCAGCATCCCCTAATAACTCTTTATAGTGATCATCCTATATCATGGTTGGGCTTGAAAAATATTTAATTTTTCAAGCCCTCTCAATGATTCTTTCAAGCCTTCTTGTTTTAAGGACATGTCCTCTTTTTGAGCTCCAATGCGTGGGAATTTAAGTTCACATTATTTCATAAGATGGTGAATGGGGGATTTTTATGACTCATTTGTGTTGTTCGTGTTTTTTATTTTCATCAAAGTTAGCGACACGTGTGAGCTCTGATTTTTATGGTGCTTTGTGGTGTGCATTTTATGCTCTATTGGATCATTTGTTCCTTGGTAAGTGGCTTTGGTTTGCTAGGTGTTTTTTGTGGGTGCTTACTATGTGTTTATTATATTTCACAATGACATTTGCACAAATCACTTTAGTCATGTCATCCATCCTTGGGCATGGGGGTCTCTAACGAGTGCCTGTGTTCCATTTTAAATTATTAGTAGATGGCAATATTTGAGTTTTTGAGGGTTGTACTTGGTGAGAACATTTAGGGCATAGCAAGGCCTCCTTGCTCCAAAGCATCCATTAGGGAGGATTTATCTCGAAGCTGATAGAAGTTGTGGTTTCTACAACTCTTTCTTCCATTACACTTTGGCAACTTTGAGGTTTTGTGTGATGGTTTGAATGTGATTGTGGGAGATGACAATGTGGAGGCTTTGAAGGCTTCTTAGTTGGAGGTGTCCACTAGCTGCAAAGAGTAGATGCTGGTTCAAAAGGAGCTATAAGAGTGAAAGATATACCATAAGGACCCCAAAAAGGCCATTGGTTGTTTAATGGTGACATATACCAAAGGGAATTTGGAAGCTTCAAGTGCATTCATGGTCCCATACTTTAGTGCAAGGATGCTGGTTAGGGCACAAAACACAGAAATCTTTCACGACCTCAAATTCCCTTCCTAGATGTTACAATGCTTGGCTCTTCCTCTTTTGCAAGTCAAGTCTTGAATTCTACTGTAATGAAGGCCCTTGTGCACTAGGGTGTGGCTTAAGGCAGCGGACTCGGTCATGGGGTGTGTGCTAGAGATGTGTCCATTTTTGTTTGTATTCGTTGGTGCTATTTTTTGGGTGCACGTTAGTGTTCCTTCTTGTTCTAGCACCATGTGTTAGCTAGTGTTTGAGTGGTGGGTGTTATTTTAGTTATTATTAGTAAAATTTTTGGATAATGCTTTAACTATCAACTATGATGTTCATTTTATTGTAAAACATTTATCTTCTCAGGGGGCAGTTGGGTGTGTGGGAGTGTTGGGGGGCAATTAAACCCCCACTAATTAATAAAAAAATAAAATCAGAGCGAGGATTAATCAATTGCTCATATTAAGGCAAATAAAAAGAAATGAAGACAATTCTACAAATTCATTAAAAATTTGGGCAATAATCAAATTAATAATTGCATTTAAAGCTCGGTTATGTAACCAACCATGCAATTCCCACACAAGAGAAAACAGGTTAGCTTCACTACATCTGTAGGAATCACAAGTCAATCGTGAGTATAATCATTGGAAAACTGTTCATCATAGGATCGGTGTACAGAATTGTTCCACTCTATTATATGATAATTATTACAATTTCTTACCAAGGAATCAACTTCAAGTACGATTACAACAGTCTGTTAACTCCTTATTTTGTGACAATGGTTATGTATTCTTACCAAGGAGAACCATGTCTTAAAAATCTATAATAATGTACACAAATGTATAATTGTTGGAAAACTGTCATCATAGATTCAATGTACAGAGTTCTACCACACTATTATATGATAATTATTACAATTGCTTACCAAGGAATCAACTTCAAGTATAATTAGGGCACGGTGCATTAGATCCTTACTTTGTGGCAATGCTTATGCATTCTTACCAAGGAGAAAACCATGTCTTAAAAATCTATAATAATGTACACAAATGATTACAATCCTGGTGGTGCAATCTAATTCTAAATAGAATCAATAGCTTCCCTGTTTGAACAAACTTACTCAACTTGCACAAACTCTAAAGCATTTCCATCAGGGTCACGAGCAAATATGGCTGGTCTTCCAGAACGACTCAGTGTATAAGGTATACCTGATATTACAATAACCGACAATGAATGCTAGAATTATGGTCATATACAACTCTTAATGATATAAGATTTTGATAATCTATACTGTAGATCAATGCTGTTTCTGAATTAAATTGTGTGCAAGTTTTTGAATCAACGTTTTGGATTGCACTCCATGATCCGTCATCAGGATATACAACTTGCACACAATTTAAACCAGAGACAGCATTGATATACAACTCTTTCAACATTTAAAAAATAAAAGTTAACTTGTCAAGGAACAATCAATTAAGGGAAACAAAATAATATGAATTTTAGTTCATCCAAGCAAAATAGATCTAAGTGAATTAGCATGCCTAATAATAAACAAGCTCATTTCCTTATCGGATGTATGTTTCCAGTGCTACTGTGATTTGAGGTAAAATCAAGCCATTCAAATCCATTTAGCATACTTCAGGCTGCCAAGAGTGTTAATAATTCTAGAAACCCAATTTGATTCTTTCACATTTTTAAATAAAAAGAAAATCATGCTCGTATAGTTTTTTGTTGATAGTCACCCTCATATTGTTGCAGTATACGTGCATGTGTACATTAAAACATCAGTAAATATTTTCTAAATATAGATATAATAAAATAAACATCTCAAATTTGAAACATAATACATTAAAATATCTCCTTATTCATCCATAACAAAATGAACTTATGAATTTTAATGTTATAAATAATAATGATAAATATAACAAGAATCTAAATCTAAAAATGATAGTATATAATAATAGTATGTAAGGAATGAAAAAATGGTAAGCATGAAGCAGTAAGCTCAATTATCATCAGACTCATCATCTATATGTCTCTGCTCCCTATGTCAACTTCTCATTGTGTGATATTGCAGTCTCTTAATACATACTTGTCATGTGATCCTAGACATGCAAGGCACTATGTACTGCAGCTAGTTTATAATCTCTTCTAGAGATAAATCCTCTTCTTATCAATAGAGTGGACGAAGGTATACATACCAATTCCCCACAATAGCAAAGGAACCAGTATCTTGAGAAAGGAGGCAAATGGCAAGTATCCATAGCATTGTTGTACTCCTGTTTAATTCCCACAATCCAATGGATTTTTCCTGCACAAAGAGTGGCTCTAGCCACTGCTCATAACCATCGAGACTTGCAAATGCTAGATGTTCAACTTGAATTTTGTCAGTATTCTCTCTTGTTTTCCTTTTCGAAAGGCCTTAAAGAACCTCTTCTAAACCTTCTCATCATCAATAGGAGATAATCTCCCTGACCTCTTTCTCTACAATAAGCATAGATGTTCTAGCTAATTCAGCAACATGAATTTTATCTCAAATGAAAAGAAGTTAGACTGTCCTTTTAGTGTTTTTTTTATGGAAACAATCAACTTTACTTAGAAATAAGTTGCTCAAGTGCTATTACTAATGTAGATAGTTGCATGCATGAAGTGAAACAAGAAAAGAACTGCAACAGCCCCAAAAAGGGAGCTCAACACAAGGGATCTATCTTTAAGGAAATAAACGTGGGAAACTCCAAAAGAGTAAGGCCTTGGCTTATCTTCCCACTATCCCTTGCAATATTACAAGTGTGCATCCATCTAGAGGCCTCCTAGGACACCAACAGCACATCAATAGTATCCTTACAACTCTCTTTAATGCACACTCTCAAATTTCACTTGCATGTTACAACTCTCTAAAATACTTAATCAATTTAATGAATTAACAGAACTATTAACATTATGAGATCATTTCTGACCATTAACTCTTGTATCTACCATGAGTGAAACCATCAAGGACCTCAAGGTGAAAATTTCATGACACATTCACAACCACCATGAAAATGGTGAAACTGCCATGACACATGCAACCACTACTCTGCCATAGTTAGTGTTTCATCTTTGTGCATATTGCTCTATAATTTTTCTCT
The DNA here is from genome assembly GCA_007258455.2 of Sequoia sempervirens. NCBI lineage: Eukaryota > Viridiplantae > Streptophyta > Pinopsida > Cupressales > Cupressaceae > Sequoia > Sequoia sempervirens. The sequence continues at coordinate 14,025 of VDFB02030374.1, forward strand.
ATTTTAGGAACACTCTTCAGGTTTTTTCTCGACCGTAAGGTGTTTGGATCACCTTAAAACCATTTGCACCCTCTATAGACCCCTTTATCAACCTTATATGCTATGATCTTTGTGAAATTTCATTATATTTGAAGTTCTGGGAATGGTTTCCAATTAATTTGATTAGTGAATGTGACCAGTGGCTTAGTTGAACTAAATCTAGCTTGATACATGGTTCAATTCGGATTACCTCCACATATTATTTCAGGTGTAGTTGCAATGTGCTGTGTAATGGGGTGTTCGAATTCTCACATCTACTAAACAATGAGCTGTATATGTTGGTCATACAATGGTAAGGGGGAGTTCATATCACAAATTATAGCCCTCATCTAACCAACCATACTATCAATAGTTCTTCAAAGTTCCTCCAAGGCTAGGAGAATCAATTTTACCATAACAAATGATGCTAACCAAATGTATGAATGACACAATATACTTCACATCTGGCCAATAATATAGGTGCTAGGTGAATAGACAAGTTGTACTTAATACTTATAGCTTGTTTCTCTTCATAAAGACCCTTGGTAACTAATGACAATTATTAGGTACATAACATGCTTTGAACCAACATCCCTGCTTTTCTACTCCCATAGTTGCATATGCAAAAATTGGAGAGCCTAATCTTCTCTATGAAATCCTTCAAAATCTGAAACTAAAAATTTTGCCTGCTTGCACTTTCTAGAATAATCAATGGCTTTGGTGACAAAAGGTCTTCTCATGCATGTGAGAGTGGTATTGATGAGTGATCAATGCCTAACATTTGTCCATCCATACATGATCATGGAGTACTTTGTCCCCACATATGCCTCCATCCCATAGTGTTGAGACTGAATGTTTTGGCAAGGATTGGCAGATCTGAGCCTGAGTAAGACTCGGTGAGTCTGCAGCCTTGCCTCACAGACATGGCTGAGTCTGACAGTCGAAACTCACAAATCTTGACTTTCAGACTCAGCCGGATTTGACAAAAACAGAAGACCAACTCAAATTTTTCAACAAAAAGGTCTGTTGTACCCAAACCAAATTTTTTGCTTCATTAAGGCATTTTGCTTAAAATGGTCTAAATCTTGTAAAAGTGACGACAAAACTCAATTTTTGGGAAAATTAAGTATGGGCTTTTAGTCAGTTTGTTGTCAAGAAGATACTGGTAAAATTTGAAAATTTTGAAAATTATGGTTTCCAGCACCCTATTTTTAGGCAAAAAAACCCTAAAAATTGAAACTTGTTAGAATTGGCTGAAATTGATTTTGATTGGCTTATTTCACATCACAATCATAGTGGTGAAGTTAGTTTCAGTTAAAAGTCAATTTAAGGATGGTGGGTAGTTTTCACTTTTTTAGGAGAAAAGTTAAGACCTCCGAGGTCATGGTAGTTGGCCAGTACCAGGTGTTGAAATCTAAGCCTGAAACTCAAAGCAGGAGATTCTAAGAAGAAAGATGCTGAAAAAAGATGTTTTTCGACAGAGGGGATTTTGACATGGTGAAAAGTGCAAAAAATATTCTAAGTCTGGAAACATTACGCCTTTCTACGTGGGAGACGCTTGCGCAATCAACGTGCAAGTCAACTTTGCAGTGTCCGTACACGTAAAAATGGTGAAATATAGTCACACACACGCGTCAGCAGCAGTAATGCTACTACGTGGTCAACTCAACAAGTGTCATGGTGTTCGCAAAGCACAAAATGGAGAAAATGATCACTTCTAGAGCAAATCTGCGCCCCTGCAAGCCCGGGGCACCCTTTAATTTGAAGGCTCAGATTTAGTTGTTTCTGGTTGCAAATACATTCATTCTCTTCAAAATTCTGTCAGCTTTCCAACAAGCTATCAAGCGACTCCATCTGAGTTGCAAAACTCCGGCAGACGAAGGCGGAAGTATAAGGTACGGAGAATTTATATATCACACAGACAGTTAAATTTGCAGTTTTTGCACCCCTATACCCAAGGGCGCCCTTGAATTAGACCTATCAGATGATAGAATTTGTAGAATCCCTTTTCGAGGGATCTCTTCTGATTCAGCCTAGCTCCGCAATGCATCTGTTCGCAAGTCCGTAAGACATGTTGAGTATTTGTGGCAGTTGTTCTAGCAAGCACGTAAAACGCAGGGTAAATAAAAGTGAAAATATCAAAATGTACCTCTATAGGCCAAGGGCGCCTAGCCTTTTGGCCAGCTAGATGAAGTTTTCGATAGCTATCGTCTTTATGAGATCTGTGCAGAATCCTCCTAGCTATCCAGTGAATCCAACTGTCAACCCTTGGGATCAGTCAAACGCTCGTAGATGAAGATTTGGCAGAAAATGTTGAAGGATGAACACAAGCAGAAAAATGGTTAAGTATGGAATTTATGTACTTCCTTGAAAAAGGCACCCTTCTACTGGAGGCCTTAGAAGCATTTTTCAAGCTTAGTCGCTTCCAGGAACATCTCTTTCAAGTTGTTCCATCTATTCAATGAGATCGTCAGCACGCACATTGGAGCAATCCAACTACTGGTGGCGAGGGTCAAAGTGGAGATTTCACGTGAAAGTTGCAAATTATAAAATCATTATCAAAAGTGTGATTGTGCCCCTGCAAGCCACGGTCACCCTTGCATTTGAAGGCCTTAAACCAACTTTCAGATGCCCCGCATACAGTCATTCTTTGCGAAATTCTTCCATCTACGCAATGGATCCAGCATCCAGTCGACGAGAATCATCATTCACCGGCAACGGCAGATTGAAGCATTGAGAGGCAAATCTGGAAAATGGCTAAGTCTGGTATCATATGCACACTATTGGGAAAAGGCGCCCTTGTTTTTAAGGCATCAAACTCAGTTTTTAGCTTTTGCAGCTCCCAACATGTCATCAAACTTGTTCCAGCTACGCAGTGGATGTGTTAGCTCAGCTCCAGCATCAACCAAGCATCCAGAAATCAAAGTTCAATAGAGGTTGTGGCGACGTTTTCAAGCAGCTAAAAAGTAGGAAGTTAGCTAAAAATCTCAAGTTTTGAAGGAGGGCGCTTGGAAAGTCAAAGTTTGACTTTTTGGAATCAGCATGCATTTTCAAGCCAACCCAAAAAGGTGGAACTCAGTTAACTGAATAAAATAATATTAAAATCTTCAGTTTCACCAGTCAATTTTGCTTAAGGCGTATTTCTTCAATATTTTAAAGGTGGCGCCTATTTTTAGACTCAATGTCAATTTTTGCATGTTGAGTTAAACTGAACTATAAAGAGGTGGGCCTATTTCTGACTCAAAGTCAGTTTCTGTTTAATAAAGTGGGGTCCAATCAAAATATTTCGTTTTAAATTTAGGATTATCTCCTAAATGTGATGCCTAAACCCTCAAAATTCTTTAAATATAGAGGCATCCATTATTCTCACAAGTTGAGTGCAAACAAGTTTTCTCTTGTGCAAGCATCATTTGAAGGTGCCATAGGTGTTATTTTTTAGATTTCTTTGCAGATACAACTCCAGATTGTTCGATAGACTTCATTCATCGATATGCAGAGGCAGAATATAACTTCTATCTTCTCTCTCTTATTTCTTCTATCCTTGTCTTAAGTTTTCTCTCCCACGTCCAAGTATACAATGGTTTTCATAGTTCTAATCATCTGGGTGTGTTGTGCATGGCATTCTCTACAAAACCCATGTGTTAGAATTTTTCAGGAAAAATTGCCTCGTAGCTTCACTTTTTGAAGCTTTTTTTTTTCCAGAAATTCCTTTGCATGGTAGAGGAAAAGTCAATATTTTGAAAAACAGAAGATCTGGGTTGGCTTAGAATCATCTTCTGCACAAAACCCATGTTTCAGTTTTTCTCGGCAAAAGCTGCTTACGGAAACCCTAAAACCCCTACAGTTCTCAATTGAAAAGTCTTTGCATGACAAGCTAAACGGCGCTTTTTTTGAAATTCTAACATTGTGGGTTTGCTTAGAATCATTTTCTCTACAAAACCCACATCTCGGAATTTTTCGTAAAAATTGCTCCCCAACAGGGTATTTTTAGCCTGATCAGGAGTCAGTTTAGCTCTCTGAAAAAGGTTGAATTCAAGACCAAATCGGTCTTAATTCACAACTTCATCAGAATGACTAACACAGATTTGCATCAAGCGTATCCGGAGGGTTGATTCAAACAATTTGGTAGGCATAGACACTCAAAATCCACCTCGTATAGCTAATAGTCTTCCAAGGCTAGTTTAGAGGGTTGATACCATTTGAATTCTGCGTGTGCAACGATTCGTGTGCATTCCTCACAACCAGAGTGTTCGCAGTCAAACTTCGCAGTTTCATCATGCAACACTCTTCCATTGAGAAAAACGTCAAAAGCATCAGAAGCGTAAAGCTAAAGAGGAAATAGAGGTCATCACCAGTTGCGGAGCCCCCAGAGTTACCGGTCAATGAAATGCCAGTTTAAGTGTGCAAAGATTTCCAAGATTGCTTGAATTGCTAACAAGCAGTGAATTGACAGTTGAAACATGTGACGACCTCTAGATGGTGATGCAGTCAACAACCTCGTGGAGGGGTTAATTCCCCGAGATCAGGGCCAGTGAACTTCAGATTAGGACGTCCCACCTTTTCAGGATAGACATTAGACACCACAATTAACTCGATGCCTCTTTCTGAGTTAACTCGTTGTTCCACATATCATGGCATGTCTATCTTGGAATCATCTATGTACAGTTGGAGTTCTCATTTAGTTTTCAATTTCCGTTAACTGATGTTTGTTATCAATTATCTTTCATTTCAATAAGGACGTGCATGTTGCACATGTCCATTTAGTTTAGTCTTGTTTAGATTAACTGATGGTAGTTTTCTAGTTAACTGTATAGTTTCATTTATTTAGGTTCAGTAATAAATCTTGCATGCTTGCAAAACTCATGTTAACTCAAGGTGATTTTAGGGTTCCCTACACCTTTGAGGTCTATAAATAAGAGCATTCTTGCTCATTTGTAATTAACTTTTGCACGTGATAGCATACATGCTGAGCAACCTTACCTGTAGTATTGCTATTCGGTATCTATTCAAGAACTTTTATTGTGATAATAAATAGCTGAGCCAACTTGCTTGAATGTTATTATTATGGTAGTTGTTCACCTTAGATTAAATATGATTGTTGGTTTGATCGTTTATTGTTATGTGTGTCTCAATATACAATCTACTGTCCTAGTTATTATTTCATGTTGTGTTTAATAAGCTTTGTTTCATATCTACACTTCGGATAAGTGTCGTCATCTCCTTAGGAATTTAGAAGTGAAGCTTGTCGTTTGATGTAGTGCCAATAATCTTTCTTTCAGCCTACGCCTCGGATAGGTGTCGTCATCTCCTTGGAAATCCTGACTTAAAGATTATCGTAAAACCAATTCCCTGCTCCTAAATCCTCATGCTCTGTTTCTTGAGGAAATAGGATAGTTTAGCATTTAGCCTAGTTTTAGTTAAAGATCTGCAAAACCAAAGAAAATCCTTAGCTGCAATGTGTTTGGTTTCTTAACCTTGTGCCTCTTCCAGCTGAGTCAAAAAGATAGGAATTAGATTACTCTACTTTTTCACGCATATTAGCACAAGAGGGAGCTTCCCCTCCTAATTTGAAGAGCAATCATTACACACTGTGCATAGCTGTCCGTGGCCAATCCATACTCCATAGGTGTGAATTGTCATGCCAACAAAATCTAAGCTTTTTTTTCATGTAAAGTTTTCTTAATTGCTGAGTTTTGAGCAAGTTTTTCCACCAAGTCCAAGCCCAAGTTAAAAACAGTGTGCCAAGTTTGTGCCGAGATTGAGTCTCAACAGTATGCTTCATCGGCTTCATCAACATATTTAACATAAGTAGTTATTCTCAGGAAAAGATGTTTTAAGTTTGTGTTCCCCTGGAAGCACATGTAATTGGCCTACAATACACACCTTCTAATAGTAAATAGACTAAGTAACATGAAGTAGGACACCAAGGACAGAGAAGAATTTGTGAATCGCATGATCAGCCTCCTCATTCACTTGCACACTACATTTCTGCAACTGTTCTTGTGCTGTCCTTTAGCTTGGGAAGATCCTTTTCCCCTACTCAGCATGATTGAAACAATTGGAAAAATGGCCCTAGAAGGGGTGGGCAATGCTGATGTATCATGAGCAGAAGAAGCTCCTTCTATTGGATACATTTTGAATCCTGATCATTCCATCTCTCTTCAAGAGTACTTTTTCACAACCTCTAGTCTAAGTATACACAAAAGATAAGCATTAATCTTGGTGATGCTCCCATGAAACTGAAGTTGAAGATATTGCATTTATATTGGTGTGTCCCACTGTATTGTTTTGCTTGTTTGTGTCAAGAATGCTCATAAATTGAAATAGAAGTTTAAATAATTTCAGTGGTTCCCTTGGAAATTTCTCTAACAAAGTTCAGGGCAACCAAATTGAGAGGCTAACAACTAAACTTCCTCCTCCACTCATCTCACTTGCAATTTTTGTTTCCCCTATTCGGCTTAGCAATGGCATATCCCCCTCTGCATTATTAGTAATGCTTATTTTTTAAGCTTGCCAAAACATAAAAAATGTTAAACATGCAGCAAAGACTTAAAAAAAAAATCCAAAATTATAGGGAAAACAGTGATAACACAAAATATTTCCTCAATGTGCTGCCTCAGTGCTGTAGGTTGGCTACCTCAGCTGCAACCTCTTTTCTCTCATTTTCTCTAAAACATTGTGAATGGGTGTTTAGGGGCTTTAAGGATTTAATGCTATGGAAAGACTTGGTATAGCCCCTCTCCTTTGTTTTCTATATCTTTGAGTTTTCTTATGTATGTTTTTTGCGTTTGCTCCCAGGCCTCAAGGATGCTTCAACATCTTTGAGATAGCAGAGGGATGCTTGGACATCCCTTGGGACATCACACAGATTTCTAGCTATCCCCAAACCAAGTTAGTGATGTCTAAGTGTCTCAACGGATGCCTCAGCATCTACAAATCATTCTGTAATATCCCCGGGAAAATATTTTTGGAAATATTTAACTAAAACCTTCAGCAAATAAATTTTATTTGAGGTTTAAATATTTAAAACCAAAGCCTTAGAAAACCCTAAATTATATTAATGTTGACTCAACTCCATTATCAACCTAGTAATATACTTCAGACTTCAGTATTTAACCCTAAATTAACAACCCTAATCAGCTATACCAGAAACTAGTCAACCCAGAAATTTCTTTTACATTTGCACAAATAACAATAAAGTATAAACCCTAATATTACTAGTCAGGTTCACAAATAGAAGATAGACTCCAGATTTAAAATATTTTGCCCTAATCAACTAAACCCAGCAAATTACCTTCACATTTACACCTTAACACAACAACCCAACAAAGAGATTTCAGGTTTATATGCTTTAGCCAAATCTAACACCAACCCAGATCACAAACATGATTTAGGCATTGATACAAATTACCCAAGTTACAAATCGGGCCCATGAAGAGGCAAAATAAGTTGCGGAGTATTTCGTACATTGATGGAACTATAATACATATTAAACACAACTATGGCAGCAACAATAACTAGAAATATAACAATATTCACCAAGGTTAGGAATAACAACTGCACAGCAAGCTGGAAATACCATACTAGAACCCATGAGGGCCATGACAATAGCAATGCCAGGAAAACTCGATACAACTAAAGATCTGTGACCTTGAGAGCTCTGTTACAACCTCTGTATGAGATTGTATGAATTGGCAAAGGAGTTCCGTCCTCTACCTCATTAAACCAAAGGATTCTATCCTCTAGCTTCCTATAAATTTGAGGGTCTTCATCCCCAGATTTCATCATCCGAACATTAGTTCTCCTAACGATGGTGGTTGGGATTTCAGTTTGGAGAATAATGCATAATCCCCTCAAACCGATGTGATCACTCTAATATTGTTAGAATTTTTGTCATTGATGTCAATGGCAAATTAGAAGTTTGAAAGTGAAGATCAATGGCAAGAAGCATTCGGTGATCAAAGAAGTAAAAATCACAAGGGAAGATTCAACCTCACATGACAGAATTAAAATGTTTATAAGTTGAAAACAAATAAAATATCTTTATGTTATAGGCCAACCTGTCTAATAAGGTGTCCACTTTAGAAATGTTTAAATAAAATAAAATTCAGTTTTGCTGGGCTGACTAGACATAGTTTAATGCCCAAAATTATATATAAAAAGATGTGTTTAAGTGCAGTGAATAAGAAAGAGAAAAATGCAGCAATTCATAGAAAGTAATTGGAGCAGCGATTATTATTCATCTAAGCAGTAATTAGCTGAAAGGAAGGCAGCGCTTTGTTAAGAAAGGCAGAGTTTATGTTTGTAAAGGTAGCGATCATCTCTTAACAAAGAGACATGCCCATTCATAAGGATATCACTGTTTAAAGAGGCATGTCTTCTCATTAAAATATAAAGATATAAATATTGGCTACATTTTGAGTTGTGTTGTGAGTGGTGAAAATAAGAGTTATTCAATCAGACACATACAGATCTGCCTATAAAGATATAGAAGAGATAAATGCAGAGTTAAGAAGACAGTTAATAGCAGGTTTGTGAGAAGAATTATGCAGATATAAAGAATTTTATGCAGAAATTAAAGAAGGGTTTATGGCAGATCCATTGATAAAAGTGTAAGTAGAATTGACAAAAAGAACTTGCTGATTTAAATGTGATTGTTCATTAACCTTTAAAGAAGACATTTACAAGAAGATAGTGATCCTATTGCATAGAAGGTTGGTTTATTAACAAGAGATTGGTGTCTCTTACTAAGTTGGTGCTCAATTTCGGGGATTGGTGTCTCCGGTGGGTTGGTGCTCACAAATTGTATGAGAGGGGATTGGTGTCTCCTGTAGGTTGGTGCCTACAAAGATTGTAAGAAGTTTTATATAAGCATTATTTTGCCGTGGTTCTCTCCCGCAAGGTTTTCCACATAAATTTAGTGTTCTTATTGTGTTCTTAATTTTTAAATATTGCATGGTTGTCATTGTTATTGATTAAGGTTTAATTTGAAAAAAGCTTGGCTATACTAATTCACCCCCCCTCTCAGTTAAGCGTGTGCTCATCATATATCCTTTAGATCTGTTGGCGTAACAACTAACACCTCTGGAGTGCAAGTTGATACGGACAGCTATGCACACTACATGATGAGTGCTCTTCAAATTAGGAGGGGAAGCTCCCTCGTTGTGCGGACAAAAGTGCTTGAAAAGTAAACTAAACTATTTCCTATCTTTTTGTCTCAGCTGAAAGAGGCACAAGGTTTGCAATAAACTTCGAACGTTGCAACCAAGGATTTTTTGGTTTCGCTTAACTACAACCTAAAACTAAGTAACTTTAACTATCCAATCCCCTCAAGATATCAGAGCATGAGGAAACGGAGCAGGAATGATTATACGATAACTTCAAAAACAGGATTTCCAAGGAGGTGACAACACCTTTCCGAGGCGTAGGCTGAAAGAAAAGTTATTGGAAACAACATCAGTACGATGAACTCTACTTCTGAATTCCCAAGGAGGTGACGACACCTTTTCGAGGTGTAGACATGAAACAAAGCGCATTAACACAATAACACCAAACGATAAGACTTAATTCTAAATTCCTAAGGAGGTGACGACACCTTTCCAAGGCATAGATATGAAATAAGCTTATAATCACAAGAACACAAGACAATGATCATCCAACCAAAGTGAACAGATACAAAATAGCAATATTACAGGCAAAACTGGTTCAACATATATTACTATCGCGTGCAAAAGTTATGTACAAATGAGCAAAAGCTCTTATTTATAGACATTGAAAGGTGTAGGGAACCCTAAAATCACCTTGAGTCAACTACAATCTTGCAATGCATGCAAGATTTATTGCTAAACCCTAATAAAGCAAACTATACAGTTAACTGGAAAGCTACCATCAGTTAACCGGTACAATTAATCTAAGTGGACAATGTGCAAGCATGCACGTCCTTATTGAAAGCAAAGTTAACTAGAATACTACCATTAGTTAACGTAAATCCTAAATACAACTCCAAGTGAACATAGATAATCCCAGAATAGGCATGCATGAGATGTGACAGCGAGTTAACTTGACAAGGTAACACCAAGTTTAACTCCTGTGTTTAATGTCTATCCTAAGAGGTGGGAACTAAAGTCTATTGGCCCTGATCTCAAGCAACCAATCCCTCAACGAGTTTGTTGACTACATCAGCATCTGAGGTCATCACATGTTCTAACTACCAATTCACTGCTCATCAACAACTTGAGCAATCTTGGAAATCTTTACACACTCAAACTATCATTTCACTGACTTATAACTTTGGCGGCTTCGTAACTGAAGTGATGGTCACTATCTCTTCTGCAGCTTGATGTCTCTGATGCTTTTCCTTAATGAAAGAGTGTTGCATGACGAAACTACGAGGTTTGATTGCGCACACTCTGGTTGTGAGAAATGCAAATGAACTTGTTGCACACGCAAAATTCCAATGGTATCAACCCTCTAAACCGGCTTTGGAAGACAATCGACCATACGAGGCATGCAACCATATGGACTTGAGTGACTACGCCTATCAACCCTTTGAATGCACTTGATACAAATCGGTCTCAACTTTTCTGATGAAATCATGAATTAAGACTGATTTGGTCTTGAATTTAGTCTGCGTGTATTGCATCCTGAAAAACTCGCCTGTTGACTGTGAACACGGCTATATTTTGACAACTTTTTTGGAAAGCTAAAAATAGCCAGTTGAGGCTAAAAATAGCTCGTCGGAGGGCAATTTTCACGGAAACATTCGAGATATGAGTTTTTTCCAAAAAAAGATTTTAAGACAACCCACAATGTCAGAAATGCGAAAATCTGACTTCTACTCGACCATGCAAGAAATTTTCAATTGAGAAAATTGGAGCCTCGAGAACTGATGCTCTAGAGTAAATTTTCTTGAAAAATTTTGGCACATGGGTTTTCTCGAGGAAGATATTCTAAATCAACCTAGATGGATTTGTTTTGTCAAAAGTTGTCAATTCTTCAAACATGCGAATGAATTTAAGACGAGAAAAAGAGGAATTTGAGAAGAAAGACGCTTTTGATGTTCTCTTCTATCAAAAACGACACTCTGGTCTTGAATTCGCTAATAATTCTGACTTGTACCTGCAAAGAAAGTGTTTTGATGTCTTCGCCAATGATTGTTGATGAGAAATTCGTCCAACTCTGAACGAAATTCGCCTTTTCCCTGAAGAATTATGAATTTGCTCAAGCTGTGTGAATGAAATATGACGCCATGCTTGAATAAATAGAGTAAATTCGCACCATAAAAGCATGACTGCAAGATTTAAAACCTTGACTGTGAAAAGAATTGTCTGATTGGACCCCCTCTAAGGGTACGGTCCCATGGAGGGGGGCTTCCTTAAAAATCTCAGCGTATGCTGCTTAGCTTTTTTAGGAATATTTTAAAGTTCTTGGTCCCATGGATTTAATCTTGCAATTCTGCTTAAAATTTTAAACTCCAAAATTTAAGGCATGAACTGTAGTGCTTTGATAAAAAATAATAAATAAATAAAAATTCTCTCATTTTTATTTTCTAATAAGAATTGAAAATTTTAGGTGAGAGACAAGTGGCATAAAAAACTCCTAAGCTGTAGGGGCAATTTCTAGCCCCACCCCAATTTCACGAGCTGAACTATTCATTCCTATACTGTAGGGGCTCCTATTTTTCTGGAAAAGATTCCAATTAATCCCGTAGCACGATTTTTTTTTCCCATGGGACCTGCTCCATGGAAATAGAAGCCCAAGCCCCCCCATGGGACCATGCAGTAATTGAACTGAGACTGACTCGAAGTCCGGATAATAATTAAAATATTCATCTTGCAAATAAGCATCACAAAGGCGCCAATTTGAGAAAAATCGCCATTTAATACTTATGCATGCAAAATAAATATTTAATATTATTTTATTCAATTGACAAACCACGTAAAGCACTTGGATGGATTCGACAACCTTTACTGATTTCAAAAAGTCCTCATTTGACCTCATAGGCGTCCATTTGCCCAAGATATGACGTTTTTTATTAACTTCCTACTTTGTAGCTAACTACAAAGTTACAATTGACCATATTTAGCACAGATTTCCGGATGACTGAGCAAGGCTATGACTGCACATAAATATTCATTGCAAAGCCTACAGAGCAAGGATGAAATGTCTCCTGGGAGCTGCAACTGCAAAATTCAACGTTTAACACAAAAAAATTTAGGCGCCTTTGATTAAATTAATTTTCCGGCACTAGACAGCCATTTCTCCATTCTGCCATCTGACACTTCAAACGGCTGCTGACGAAGAATGATGAACCCTGCTGATTGGATGACAGGCTCACTGCGTGACTGGAAGTATTTTGCATCCAACGACTGTATGGAAAGCACCAAAGGACTGCATTAAGGACCCCAAAAGGAAAATCACCCCTGGCCTCTGAAGGCTCAAACACCATTTTATCAAAAGTGCAACTTTCAACCAGATAGCCTACTTTGATCCTTGACACCGGGAGTTGGAGTGCTCCGATTCACGCACCGTCTATCTCATTGCATAGCTAGAACGACTTATAAGAGATGTCTCTAGAGGTGTCGAAGCGAGAAAAATGCTTCTAAGACTTCAAAGAGACGATAGCCTTTTTAAAATAAAATATACCCTACATACTTGGCCATTTTCCGGTTGTCTTCACTTTTCAGCATCCTACAAAGACCTCGCACGTACGAGCGTTTGCCAAATCCCGGAGGCTAACGGCTAGACTCATCGGATAGTTGGAGTAATTGCACACAAGTCTCGTGAAGACTGCGAAAGCTAAAAACTCCATCTAACAGGCCTAAAGGTTGGGTGCCCCTGGCCTATAGAGGCTACAGTATGAATACTACGTTTCTCCATCCTCTGATTTACGTGCCTGGTAGGGTCTTTGCCATGATCACACAGAATGTCAGATTGATTGGCTGACCGGAGCGTTGTGAAACCGGACTAGATTAGCACAGAGCTTAGGAAGACCCCATCTGCAAATACATTCATCTCAGGGGTCATCTTGAAGGGCGCCCCTGGGCTACAGGGGCTCAAAAGTTGGATACTGACCATCTTCTGTAACATGCAAGCTCAGGTACCCTCAACTTCTAACCTCAGCAACCGGAGTTCTACAACTCAAATGATTTCGTCGGATAGCTCATTGGATAACCAGACTAATTCTGAAGAGATTGACTGCATCTGCAAGCAAAAGCAACAAGATTTGGGCCCTCAAAGAGAAGGGTGCCCCTGGGCTACAGGGGCGCAGATCTTCATTTTGTTGAAAATCTTCATTAATTTGATCTCTGAAAGCACCCTTCTGGCCACTAGTTTGACCATGCAGGAGTATAATTTCATCGTGAAATGCTTCTCCATCGTGATATGCCTTGTTTTGAATCTCAAATTGAGGTCTTGAGCTCCAAGTAATCACCAACTACTGCTGACAACTAACATGACACTGACCAAAGTCCATGCTTGACTAGCCCAAAAACTTGTATTTTGACATCATTTTAGCAAGGTTTAAACTCTTATAAGAAAAATGCCTTAATGAAGCAAAAATTTGGTTTGGGTACAACAAGATCCACAATTGTTTGTCCTTGATGTAATCAACATTAATAGTGTGTAATGTCCCCATATTAGAGACATAAAAATGCACATAATTTCTTGTTCATGATTAGATCATTACATCTTAGGAATAAGTCAATCAAAAGGCATTATCATCTAAACCATAAATTAACATGGTCAATTATGACTTCTTCTCCTAATTGGAATAGAATTCCGCCTTGTCTCCTCTTTCCTAGCCTCATGGGACAGCGATTTACTGTGTTAAGGGGTGCGTGAATGCATCTCAAAGTGGACTCCCTCAAGGTGTTCCACCCATCTTGGGATCCTCCATCAATGGGCGATTTACCAGCTCTTCCCCTCCACAAATGCATAGTCTGTTTTGAGCGCTAGCAAGAAAGAGTTGAAACCTGAATTCTATCCTTCAAGGTAGAGTCATAAAGCTCCATGAGATACAATAATTGTTGTAAGCAATATTATTGTGGCTTGACAAATAACATACATTGGAAAGTGTCATTTAATCTATATGTGCATTAGCTATCATATTACATTTAACCGAATTCACCCATCATCATAGATTGGAGTGGTTCATTACATTCACTGATATTTAGTCTAACAAGAAATGGGAAGTTATTACACTTTAACCCATTGTCCCTAATAACTCAAATTCGATTATATCATCCTTCATGCTCTTTAGTCAGTTGAGAGTACTTACCTCTAAATACTTACTCTTGCTTGGATTTGACCTACTGAGGCTCTTCTTCACCATCTGAAATGACCCCTTCCTAGCAGAGGTACTTTGACCTGAATCTATCACTCAAGTGTTTCTCGGAAAAACATTAGAAATGCTAAAGATCAGTAAGTTTCAGTGATAGCATCTAATAGGGTCAAGACTATAAATATTCCATTTTCTTGTCAAAGGATTATTTATTTCTGCCTTATCACACTTATGATTGGCTCTTCTATATAATTTCACTAACACATTAGGTAGACATCAACGTCTATCAAGATTTCAAAGATGATATTCTACTATACCATTTATCATAATAGAGTCATTATTACTTATTATTGGACAACTGCAACTATATATTATTTGTATAATTTGTATGGTCCCCTCCCCTACTATGAGGTGTTTATAAGTCTCTATACTTAACCATTACCAAAATATATTTAGCAACATTTGAATTATATATAAATATTGAGAACCTCTTATGTCTAATATAGTTATATTTATCTCAAGTATATATATATATATATATATTAAACATATATCTCCAACTCCAACCTTTACCATGTTCTTAATCCATTCATTTAATATCATTTATTTATTCTTTTATTAATTTCCATCATAAACTGTGGTTGTTTATTTATAATATAATTTACTTACTATATTTATTTACTGCATTTTATAATAAATCAGAATGTGATCATACACTGTCTGTATTTATCTTTATTACTAATTTATTATTTACATACTATCTATAGTATGAATATTTATTCCTTACCTTATTCATTGATCTGCTGATAGCCGTCTTCTCCTCCAGCCACGATCTTGGGTATTAGTGATCAAATGTTTTTGGAATGACTACGACATTGTGTAAGATACTCCTTCCGTATTTTCCTTTTACTTCCTCCTCATTTTATTCCATACTTATTGTCAGCTCCTACATGGTATTTTGTTTAATAAAATCTGAAAGCCATGTCTCAATGCTAGATACATTTCTTCCTCCGTATCTAATGGATGTAGCGGCAGCAGTTTATAATCCAAAAGACCCGATAATATTTTTTTTTTTATCCTTTCTTCCACCCGATGATTCCTTACCAACTTACTCCCTTTTACTTTATATACTTCTCACAATACCAAATTACTTCTATATGCTGACGATCTTATCCTAATCTCAAAAACAGCTCATGGGTTAAGAGAACATCTAAAAGCCCTAGAACACTTTTGTCAGGAAGTTGGGATGCAAGTGAACACATCCAAGACCAAAATCATGATTTACTCATTGAATAGAAAAATTAAACAGCATACCTTTCTTTTTGAAGGCAGCCCACTTGATATAGTGAAAGAATACAAATATCTTGGGATTGACTTCCATTATAAGCTCAGTTGGGAAACATGTAGAACGAAAAGGATACAGGGAGGTTGGAAAGCCTATTATTTGCTCCAAAATAGGTGTAGAAAAGCTGAACTTTGGGATTGGAAAACCAAGAAAACCCTTTTTGGTTTACTTGTCACGCCGGTTGTGCTTTATGGGTGCGAAGTGTGGGGAAGCAACACATCAAAGTGCAGTTGGAGACAGATAGAAAGAATCCAGAAACACCTAATAACAAATAATCTCAAAGTTAAAGCTACTGTTCCTTATGAAATCCTGCTAGCTGAGGCGGGAGCTTTTCCTTTGGAAGCTTCAGCGATAACCCGGTTGTTAAGTTATCTAAAAAAGGTTGAAAACATGGATAACCACCGGTGGCCCAAAACGGTTATGGAGGAGATTCTAGTCCGAAGAAAGAAAACATGGATGAAACAGAACATCAAGTGGCTGAACAAGTGGAACATCAAATTACATGAGTGTCCTGACACCAACAGTGAAATAAAAATCTATGTGAAGGAAAAATTCAGGACTGCCATGTGGTCAAATCAGATCGGACGAAAAAAAGCATATTACATCAAAGAGTTTAACCCAGCTAAGGAACATGGTGAAAAACCATATTTAGGTGCAACTATTAAAGGGAAAGCGAGGCTATTAATTGCTCAATTGAGAACGGGGTCCCACCATCTTAGATGTGAGACTGGTAGGTGGAAGACTCCTAAGGAAACTTGGGAAGAAAGAACGTGCTTATTTTGTAATAAGGGAGTGGTGGAAACGGAGTGGCACTTCGTCATGGAATGCACAGCGTACGAAAATATCCGAAATCAGTACTCAAGTATTTCAGATGTGGGCAATATGCAGCAGTTATTTGAGGAGGATAAGATAAATCAGACAGCTAGCCTCCTAGTCAAAATTAATAGCAGGAGATCTGATCTGGAGAAGAGTCTGGAGACAAACTAAGTTGTTGAGTGTCTCGGTCCCATAGGCTGTTTAGTCTCGTGGACGTCATTAAAATCTTTCATTCATTCATTCACAATGACAAGAGACGCGTTTTTTAGGAAGGTTGTGTTCTTCCAATTTGGAGGGACGTGACTCACCTTTGAATGATGACTATTATTTTTATTTTATTTTTAGGTGTTTACTTTAATATTTTAAATATTTATACTAAAATTTATTTTTATATATTTATATTCTATTTTATATACTTTCCTTTATTATGTTTGATAGATTCATAAATAATTATTAGTTCATTATGTTTATATGATTTTCATGTATTGTTATGTTTGGTAATAATTATAATATTAGCTCAGGATAATTATAATTATATTACTTATTTTTCTATTTTGATATTTATTTTATATTATTTTCTTGTGTCTATATTTGTGCTTTGTTCTTTATTTGTATGTATTGTTTTTACGTAATTGCGTTTCAATGCTTAGTAATTTAGTGTTCTAATTCAGGAACATGACATAGTGCCCTTTGATCTATTTTTGTAGGTAGAGAAGAGCCCACAAAAACCTCAAAAATGGCTACTGATTTCAACTACCACATTAATGAGATGTGGTTGTTATCATCCTTCAAGCTGCAAGTACACATAAATTTGTGCCCTTCATTTTGAACAATGTTTTTTGGTAGGACAATCCCTTTTGGAGAAATCACAGCATCCCATCTGGCCATTAATGGTGCTCTCAACCATGCAGGTGGTAGGTAGGAATGATAGAGCAAAGAGGCAGGAATGTCAAAGTTTGGGGGTCAGTGATATTTCATGTCCCTTACCACTAGTTAAAGATCGAAGTTTGAGCAAGAGGCATGAGAGTAAGGGAAAGTCCAAAACTCTAATAAAGCAAGGGAAAGGAGCAGGGATTGGGTGAGTGGTATGCTTGGATGGAGATGTCCAATACTCCGAGAGGAATAAAGGAAATGTCAAAGTTGGGAGAAAAGGCATGTCGAGAAGATAAAGTTTGAAACACTGGCAACTTGCTCACACTCAAAAGTTTGAATACATATGAACCCACACTTAGAAACTTTTAGGAACTTAGCTAGGCTCATGGGGGATAAAGAAGGAAACACTAGTACTGTTTGACCAAGGGAGACATGAGAAATGGGAAATAGGCCTTTGGTCCACAAACATGAATTAGTTTAAAATAGTAGATTACGCATTCTATTTATCCCTAGCCTCTCAAAGGAAGCATAAAAATGTGGTCATCTCTAAATCAACAGAAGTTGTGCCCAAAATGTCTTAGGGATGGCTTGTTGGATTTTAGATCAGAATTGAAATAAGCAGAAATACAGCAACACATAGAACAATGAACACAACAGATACCCTGGGAAAACCCTCCTTCTTGAGGGAGAAAAATGAGCAAAATATATCTCTTATATATGTAAAGAAAAGAGCAGAAATCTGCTTACAATTCAGGCCCTACACAAGGCCGAATATCATACAAAGTGTAGAGACGATTCTCCTTGATACAGAAATACAAAAGAATATGCTTCTCCTTGAAATCTGATATGCTGCTTGAAGTGCGAACTCCTTCTTAGAAAATGCGAATTGGAAAATGAGAATGAATTGATGTCCAAATGAGAAGAAGTCACCTTCCTTATATACCAAGATAGGCGACCTCTTCACTAGGTCGGCTCCCTTAGAAGATAAAAAATATAAAATATTAATTGAAACATGAAGGCTGACCAGCCTTTAACTAAGGGAAAATAGCTCCCGAAGCTATAAAACACTAACATGGCTAAGGCATCATATTTAGCAATTGGGGACATTAACACTTCAGCTGGTTACACAACAAGATCTTAAATGGTCACAGATGTGTTTGTTTGTTGCCTAATAAAATAGTTAATGGCCTATACAATGAGTACTTGATTTCCAATATTGGAAAATTGATGCATTAATGAATTCACACACTAAGGAGAAACAATCACATAATCAACAGATGATTGACAAGATATTTGGAAGGAAATTTGATCAACAAGAAAAAATGAAGGCACATTGCCTAAAACAATGTCACTAATTCAATGTATCACAATATGGATATTGTTTGAAGCATACTTTCCAAAGAAAGATATGATAGTTGTGGATAACATGCTAGCAACAAGAATTAATAACACGTGGTAAAAGAAAGATGCACAACTAAATGGAACACTACCACATGTTTGAGGAAGAAATAGAATAGAGCAAACAAGAAACAAAATGGGCAGCAAAGATAAGAAACAGAGAAAGGAAGAAACTGTATTAATGTCCGGAAATGAACGACATTTTATAGAAAGGTGTTGCAAAGTGCATGTTGCTAAGTTATCAAAAGCTAATGGGTTCAAGAAAAACTCCCTTTAGAAAAGTACGAAATGGATAAAAGACAAAACAACCAAAGCATTTGAAATATTCCGAGCCAAATTTTTTCAAATTTTCAATTGCAACAAGCAGAGCAATCCATAGTCGTTAGGGTTAGCTCTAAACCAGAACGATACTGAAACAACTCTAACCAGAATGTACACCAGGATCCCGATGAGGGCAAGGTGTGAGCATTGGTCAGAGGATCTGAATGCAAAAACAGAACTGGAAGGAACTCTAACCAAGAATGGCGCCGATGATGGCGAGCATATGGTCAGAGGATCTTCTACCACTACAAGTACTGAAAGGGAACTCAACACCAAGTATGTGCTACCCAATCCAGTATGGAGTTGAGGCGACCATATGGCGGAGTGCTAAGAATTACAATGCTTTGAAGGGAAATAAGCTAGAATGCTGAAGTAACTCGACACTCAGAATGTGCTTTCTAACCCGGAGGGGGAAAGGAGCTACCATAGGGCGGAGATGTAAGATATTACAAAGCAATTACAGAATGTAAAGCATGAGTGTTACAAATCATGAAAAAGCAGGATTAAAGAACTGCTGTCAGTACTACTGCCAGCTTACAATAATTATGAATCCCTGCAAGATCAATATTAGAGCTCTTCAAAATTGTTGCAACAAGAAGGAACCTTTTACAAAGCCTTTAATGATTTCTTAACTCTGATCCAAGGAAGAAAATGCAGATTTCTTAAATCTGGTTATGACAGACCTGCACTTAAAATAAATAACCGGCAACACATAAATTCAATGAATAGCTCAAAACTCCCTCAACTCTCACTCAAATTGTCTCAAATCTGATGCAATAGACCCTCAAAATGATGGCGCCTAACTTAGTAATAAGAAAAGGCATCTAAAAATGGTTATTAATTATTGACACGAATCCCAAGGCACTCCAGAAAGTACGGCCTTCAAGGAATGACGAATTTGCATTATAAAATCATAAACTTCGTATTAAAATCTGCAAATATTCATGAAGGGGCGCCTCCAACAGGGAAACACAATGAGACAATACCCAGAATGAGAATGTTTAAGATTTGAGACTTGTGAGCAAAAATATACATTCAGCAGTCATGACCAGCAACTCTGAATTGACAGGAAATGATAAAACTCAACTATGAAGGATAGGAAACCAACTATAACTGAAAAGACAAATCAATAACACTCAAACCTCTCAACTAGTTGCTGTCTTTCAAGCAAGAAGAAGAGCCAAGCTAGGAGGCCTTCATTCCTCGAAGCAATCCCAAAGCCAATCTGGCAGCATAACATTCCTGTAGACAAAAGATGCTGAAAAGAGAACCCAAGGCTTCCTTTTATAATTTGTTGTTGACCTTCTCGAAACCCTAACCTTCTTTTTTCAGAGTCAAAACCCTAATCCCAAGAGATGGCGTCCCACTTTCCCAAGCAATATTTTAATTATTACTTAATTTCTTCATTGAAATTGGCGTCCACTTTTGCTTGGAATAAATCTTTTAATAAAAACATAATTACTTCCTTTAATGAGGCGCCCACCCATAAAGAACCTCTTTTTAAACAACTTAAAGTAAAGTTGCTAGGCCAAGGGGTCAATGTTAAAATATAACATTAAACATGACTTCTTTAAAATAATTCAACTTATCACCTCAAACTACATCCCGAGGCCAGAGTCTGAATACGCCAATTGAGTCAGCTGAAGAGGAAAGTCAACTGTGTCTGAGACCAACCAGTTTACTGCCAGAAATAGAATTTACTAAAAATAGTAAATTCCTGAAGATGCTCAGAATGCCAAGAAGAACATACCACTGCGAAGCTCTCTGAAAACCCAGAAAGAATCCGCCATTGAATCGACCAACCCCGAGCAAGAACATCCTTCAAAATAGGAAACCCTAATTTTACCTTCCGAGTAGCCTACGGGTCTCCGGAATAGGCCAACGGTCACTGGAAAGATCATGCTCGAGAAGGGGACATTACAATCCGCCCTTCCCAAAATTTTTTGTCCTCAAGCAATACCACCACAACTCCAGAAATTTTAAAACTAATCCATACACAAACAAGTATGATCCCTGGTTCCCAAACCCATCGTAGGAAGGACCCACCATGCCGATGCTGCACCACTCTGATCACATCCGTGAGATCATCATGCCTATGCTGCACTAACCTTCCTTGTAACCCCAAAGTGTTACCATCCATGATACTAAAACCGAAAGATCTTAAAGAAGGGGGATCAAAATCATGCAACATCTCATCTCCACAATGCCCCGAATTAACAGTATCAACCATACTACTGTCAATCACAATTCTAAGCAATAGAAAAGATAGTCTACTCAAATCAAAATCGAACTCCCCAGCATACCTCCACATGGTAACAAACGGAACCATGACTGCAAATGTGACATCTACAAATCTTCTTGCAAGAAGGAAAGCAATCCTTTGCAAGAGCTCAACGAACTCATACTCATGTCTCCGCATGAAGCTACGATGCCTCATCTGAATTATACTGACACACCCATGAAGACTACAGAAAACACTCATAGTTCCAGCCCCATGAGTCTCAGAATGGTGAACCAAAGCATGTGAGATGACCATTGAGCTGCAAGGTGACACCTCCAAAGTGGTTGGAAAACACGCTAAATCCATCTCCATGAGAAAACTACCACTTCTTTGATCAGGAGTGATGAACCAACTCTCCTGAATGCGAGAAACGCAACATGTAAGGTGGCTGGTCTGCCTCAAACCAGCAAGCTCGAGTCTCAAAATCTGTCCATGTCTTAGCTGAGAAACGCTCTCAAGAGCAACCAATCGTTCATTTCTCCAACCCATACTCAAAATTTCTCTCCAACCCAATTGTTGATGATCAAATAACCCCATCAAGCGGCGGACAAAGAAAGCAACGTCATCAACAAATTTGGAAATTTGATCCTTATTCCTCCAATAGCCCTTTCCAAATGTAATAAGCCTTATCAAGCCAAGTTGAGGATCCCAAGCACGGATACCCAACTGAAAATGATTTTCAACATAATGCAAGGTAATCTCAATGCATCCCCAAGAGCTAGTAAGGATCAAGTGTATACTGAAGAGATTGATGCCTCCTCTATTGAACCCTTGAAGCCTATCTATGAAAGTTTCAACAACAATGGAGCATGAAATATTAAATGACCTCAAGGCCAACTCCAAAAATGGACTAATAAATGCCAAAGCGTCATTCAACCCAAGGGATGGATTGACAAGCATACAAACACCGAGTTCTAGTGCATTTTTCTTCCCTACTTCATGAGTAACAAAACTGAAATCTTTGCTCCTTGCTGCTGTAATGAAGTTACCAGCAGCTACCAAGTCTTGTTTTGTTAACACCTTGGTGTCGGGGATGTTGAAATCTCCTCGAATCAGCACTTCCCATGTAAAGACTCCATCCTCAAACCCACTTATGCATCCATTACTACTCAACATACGTGGCACATCCTCATGGAGTGATATCAAGGCATCCTTAGATTGGAGTTCATGCTTGACCTCATGCTTGGTCACTTCACTACTTGACTCATTTTTCAAAACAAAGAGAGGATTGTCATAAGTTGCTTCAGCACCCACTTCAAAGAAGGGATTGTCAAAGACTCGGAAGCCATTCCTTTCATCTCGCTGCCCCAAATCTGTACATGCAACTTCTGATTTTCTTGAAATGCTTTCAAGATCAAACTCCTCTTGAAGACAGTCAAGATCTCCAATCACTTGATTGATTTTTTCAGCTCTTTGTGCATCCTCTTGCTCCTTGAAAAGTTTGAAATCTGCAAACTGGTCTTCAACCTCTGTTAGATCCAACTGAGTTTCTTTCAACTCGTCCTTTATTGATTTAAGCTCCAGAGTGAGCTCATCAATCGTACTCTCCTTTTCATGAAAAGCACAAATGGCCTTCTTTGCAACTTCAATGACATGATCCCGTTCTCCAATAGAGTGTACGTACTCGGACTTCAAGGTCTCCAAGGAATCTCTGATAAGTTGCAAATTAGGAAGAGTAACTTCATCGGTCACTCCTCTACGTCTCTCTTCAAGCTGAGCCTTCCAGTAAAGCTCTTCAACCAAGCTATGTGCGTAGTCAAACAGGGATAGAGCTTGCACTTCCTTGTCAACGAACACCTTGAATTGTCCTTCCCACTCATAAGAATGCGAAGATGGTGAATTGCTGGTTGGCTGCTCTTCAAAATCAGAACTTTGTTTTGTGACATCGCTGTCCTCAGAGCTGCTCCGACCTTCTTGTCTTTCATCCTCAACTAACGGAGAATGTTCAGTGTCATGGAGAGGGACATACTCCACAGTTTCTTCGTCCTCAAGATTGCAACCAGCTTCTTGCCTTGGTAGATCAGCCTTGTGATCTAAAACCACATTGAACCTTTCTTCTTCAAAAGCCGTAAGGTCTTCAAGCTCTTCATCCAACTCATTGCCATCTTGATCAAAGGCTATGGCAGCCCCTGACTCAAACGAACAATCATTGAATGCTGGTTTGAAAGTTTCGGAAGTAACAACATCCTCCTTGGTGGCTGCAATCAACTTGAAGGGATCACCATGGAGCTCTTCAGAGTAAGTTTCTTCATCAAAAACAACTTCTCCTTCGGCCTCCTCATAGCTTGCAAGGTGTAATGAGGCTTGCGAAATCTGAACCAGTTTTAGAGATTTTAATGCATTGGAATTCTGTCCAACGATTGTTTTGCAGCCCTTTTGACTATTGATTAACGTCTCCTTTGGTGTTTTGAGGCAATTGATGTTAACATAAACCTATAAATTCAAATGGAAAGTGCATTCGGTTGAAACTGAATGAGTCAAGATGATGTGTTGTATTTTCTGATTTTATTTCAGTGCACGTAGGTGGCTCAGATTTGAAGGATATCAGTTTAGTATTTTCTGAGTTTACATATATAAGCATCCTTTATAATCATTGAGTCATTAGCATTGCAAATTTAGCAGACAGTCTTGACAAAACGCCTTGCAGCATTAAAGGAACACTCAGAAATGTTTAGCAGACTATAGCAGCAGCCCAGAGTGTAGTCTTTAGATATTTCAAGTGACCCCGACAGTGATAATAATCTGTTTGCCATTTCTGTAACAATAAACTCAGGCATTCTCCATTGAAATTGGAAGGTAAGGTATCATATTTCCAGAATTTCGTTCACAGTTTGTCACAATGATTTAATAAGCTCAAATATTACTAGAAATAGTATCTCCAAATCTCAGAACTAACAAGAAACTGAAGGATGCCTCAGATAGTACTCAACAGCAATATCATATCATCATTTCTACCAAGACTCTAGGAGACGGGTTACTAGGATAACAAAATTACAAGTCCGAGCAAGAGCAAAAATACTATTTTCAGAATTAATTACAGTAATGTAGAATCAGAGCTTTGGACTTGGAGGACGTCCTCATGATATACCCATTTATCTCAATTTCATCATACCAAAATTACAGATTAAACAATAGTAGATTCTCAGACCTGACAATGCAGTCGATTCCAACCTTGGAATGAGGATAAACTCGCAGGGAAGCTTCCAGCAAATACGTCCACCACAAATACCTCTGTTTTTCCAATCGAAGCTCTCGAAATATGCTTTGTCCTGCTTAAAACACTCCAAACGCCTATGCAAAAGGCCCCCGGCAGAAACCATGAACTGGATATAGAAATAAAGAGGCGTTTCCTCTCTTTGCAAACACGTCTTTAACAATTCCGCCCAGAAATCGCGTCTTTCTTCTGCGGGTCAATATTCTCCAAGAACCACGACTTGGCAAAGGGTTTTTGCTTGGTAAAGCTGCGCCCAACAGTTCTTCATGGAAACACGCAGTCAAACTGAAAATATACTCACAAAAATTGCTTCAGACAGACTCACAAATCCTCTGCGAAGTGCACTTCGAAAATCTGAAGATAATATCCAATTTTCATTTCACTAGTCCCAAATAGGGTTGATATCACACAACCGAAATGGGAGCCATCAAATTTTCTCAAACCCCAAACCAGGAGCTCGACCAGTTGTTGCCGTGAAAATATGCATTCCAAAAAGTCCCTTCCAAAAGAGCTTCTAATTTCATTATATATCTCACTTAATTTTCCCTTCAATATTATAAGGTGACTTTATAAAGTCATAATTTAAATATTTCATCCAAGTCACATTAAGATTATTTGTTTATTAATTATTTAGTATCACCTTTTTAAATTAACTTGACAATTAAGGTAATAATAAATAATTAAGTAAACAACTCCCTTGTTGTCCCTTTAGCTCTTAGGAATAGCATTCGATGAGGTCGCTTCAAAAGGGGACATTACACAAGGCAGACAATATTTTGGTCTTCATCAGGATCAAAGGGAAATTCATCCCACAAAGGTTCTTTGTTATACCTCGGTGCCAACACACCTGGATCCCAAATGCCAAGGGGTTGACTGAGATGATCAACAGGAAGAGGTTTTTCATGCTTCACTGGAAGTATTGACTCAATGAATAAGTCAGATCCTGAATCTCTTAAGCTAATATCTTCAAAAACATTTTCTTCCAATGGTTTGGTTTGCTGGTCAAACCCAAATCCAACAATGTCACCACCGAAATGAAGTGAAGATTATTCGATGCTGCTTGTTTCGAAAACTTCACCTTCATTATCTTTTATGGAACCATCATGAGAAAGTATGTCGCTGATTTCCTCATGTGGAACTTCTTGGGGAGTTGAGACAGCAACAAGAGTAAAACTATCCACCACCAATTCTTCAACACGAGGTGGTACAGTCATGTTGGAATCATTACCAACTTCATCACTTTGGCAATGCTCATAGGCTGATTCAACGGGACCATAAGTATTTCCTTCTACTTGCTCTTCATCAGCAAACTCATCCCATACAACAGTACTACTAAAATCTTCAGTGAAGCCCTTAGCTTCAAGACCTTCATAGGTTGAATCCTTATTAGGATTCAAGACTGTCGTTCTGTTCTTTTCACCAAGCTGATCTTCATCACTTACTATTACATGCAAGTCAAGGGAAGTATTATGGGGTTCTACTCTTAACTCTTCACTTGCCACGGTATCTTCATCAAGCTCACGATCATTCTGATGTGGCATGTGCACCTTTCTATCCCGACTTTCAGACTTAGCATAAATCTTTCTGACTCCCCATTTTATGTCAGGATCCTTCATTAGCGTACACAGTTCATGCATTAACTCAAGTAGTGACTTCTCTGTAGTCATCTCTTTCTGTACGTAGTGTCTGGTATCTCTGTCACTCATCTGTCAAATGAACTTTGTTGGGCACAGGATGGCAGGATCTTGGCTCTGATACCACTGAAATATTCCGAGCCAAATTTTTTCAAATTTTCAATTGCAACAAGCAGAGCAATCCACAGTCGTTAGGGTTAGCTCTAAACCAGAATGATACTGAAACAACTCTAACCAGAATGTACACCAGGATCCGATGAGGGCAAGGTGTGAGCATTGGTCAGAGGATCTGAATGCAAAAACAGAACTGGAAGGAACTCTAACCAAGAATGGCGCCGATGATGGCAAGCATATGGTCAGAGGATCTTCTACCACTACAAGTACTGAAAGGGAACTCAACACCAAGTATGTGCTACCCAATCCAGTATGGAGTTGAGGCGACCATATGGCGGAGTGCTAAGAATTACAATGCTTTGAAGGGAAATAAGCTAGAATGCTGAAGTAACTCGACACCCAGAATGTGCTTTCTAACCCGGAGGGGGAAAGGAGCTACCATAGGGCGGAGATGTAAGATATTACAAAGCAATTACAGAATGTAAAGCATGAGTGTTACAAATCATGAAAAAGCAGGATTAAAGAACTGCTGTCAGTACTACTGCCAGCTTACAATAATTATGAATCCCTGCAAGATCAATATTAGAGCTCTTCAAAATTGTTGCAACAAGAAGGAACCTTTTACAAAGCCTTTAATGATTTCTTAACTCTGATCCAAGGAAGAAAATGCAGATTTCTTAAATCTGGTTATGACAGACCTGCACTTAAAATAAATAACCGGCAACACATAAATTCAATGAATAGCTCAAAACTCCCTCAACTCTCACTCAAATTGTCTCAAATCTGATGCAATAGACCCTCAAAATGATGGCGCCTAACTTAGTAATAAGAAAAGGCATCTAAAAATGGTTATTAATTATTGACACGAATCCCAAGGCACTCCAGAAAGTACGGCCTTCAAGGAATGACGAATTTGCATTATAAAATCATAAACTTCGTATTAAAATCTGCAAATATTCATGAAGGGGCGCCTCCAACAGGGAAACACAATGAGACAATACCCAGAATGAGAATGTTTAAGATTTGAGACTTGTGAGCAGAAATATACATTCAGCAGTCATGACCAGCAACTCTGGAATTGACAGGAAATGATAAAACTCAACTACGAAGGATAGGAAACCAACTATAACTGAAAAGACAAATCAATAACACTCAAACCTCTCAACTAGTTGCTGTCTTTCAAGCAAGAAGAAGAGCCAAGCTAGGAGGCCTTCATTCCTCGAAGCAATCCCAAAGCCAATCTGGCAGCATAACATTCCTGTAGACAAAAGATGCTGAAAAGAGAACCCAAGGCTTCCTTTTATAATTTGCTGTTGACCTTCTCGAAACCCTAACCTTCTTTTTTCAGAGTCAAAACCCTAATCCCAAGAGATGGCGTCCCACTTTCCCAAGCAATATTTTAATTATTACTTAATTTCTTCATTGAAATTGGCGTCCACTTTTGCTTGGAATAAATCTTTTAATAAAAACATAATTACTTCCTTTAATGAGGCGCCCACCCATAAAGAACCTCTTTTTAAAACAACTTAAAGTAAAGTTGCTAGGCCAAGGGGTCAATGTTAAAATATAACATTAAACATGACTTCTTTAAAATAATTCAACTTATCACCTCAAACTGCATCCCGAGGCCAGAGTCTGAATACGCCAATTGAGTCAGCTAAAGAGGAAAGTCAACTGTGTCTGAGACCAACCAGTTTACTGCCAGAAATAGAATTTACTAAAAATAGTAAATTCCTGAAGATGCTCAGAATGCCAAGAAGAACATACCACTGCGAAGCTCTCTGAAAACCCAGAAAGAATCTGCCATTGAATCGACCAACCCGAGCAAGAACATCCTTCAAAATAGGAAACCCTAATTTTACCTTCCGAGTAGCCTACGGGTCTCCGGAATAGGCCAACGGTCACTGGAAAGCTCATGCTCGAGAAGGGGACTGTTGATGTGATTTTTGTGACCATACCAAACAGCAGAACAAAATAGTTTTGGGGCTACTCCGTTCTCTCTTGATCAAAGTATTCCATGCACTAAGATTGCGAGAAAGTTCGCATGTTCAACTCCAAGGTTCCTTAAGAGATGCGAATATGAGCCGGTTGGTTGATGTGTTTTTCTTTGTGTTCTTACGAGGGGACTTACGTAATTGTTCAAACTTCTCATAGTTAGCAGCTGATATGTAATTTGAAGGGAATTCCTACGTGTATGATTTGGCAATGTGGTTCCTTTCCTAAAACTAATCAGAAATGTACGGAAAGTAAAAAGGGGGTAAGGCCTAAGAAACTAACACTCTATTCTAAATGCAGGATATGTGGAGCTTTGTTCCAATAGACTTCAACCGGATTTCACCTAGCCTCCGTCGGACAGCCTCAGTAAAATCGGTGCAATCTTCAAAGGAAATAGCAAAAGATGTTCAAGTTATAATTTAACATACATACACCATCAGAACGACGCATATAAGTATGTAAACCACAACCGAAGTTAAACACAAAACAATCTCCAGTCGACCACACAAAGCGAACTTATCATCAACAAGCTGCTAGTGGTATGGAATAAAGCGAAGCTATCTCAATAAAACACCACACACCAAAGTAAGCTACTTGCATGAATTCAAACTACTTGGATACGAAAGGAAGAAGAAACCTTGCTAGCATTTCATGACAAGACGAATTCCATCATCAATGAAAAGATCTATTATCATAAAATGTGTTACACAACAATCTCCTCAAAAGTTTTCAAAGGGAAAACTTTCTCTCTTCTCAAATTATGCAAAATGCTCTACAATGCTACATATCTGGCTCCCAATGCTGGTAACCATAATGTCATACTATTCCAATGTAGATCTAATTCTGTGCCTTACAAATGGGGACTCCCCTTTTATAGCTAGCCAAGTCCCAAAGGGCGGCTGGGGTTACAATCAATTGGCGAATGGGTGCCACCTCAACCCTAACCTAAAACTGCGGGAATAGAGTGGTGCATTTAATGAATCAAAGATTCCCTCACTCCCAAAAATGAAAAGGTAATAAATGCTCCATATTAGGTCTTCTAGAAGATCTTGCGTCGATGAGTCGCGTTCCATTGGCCTTCTCTCACGACGCCAACTCAACAAATCTGCTTCGTCTGGCCTCCAACCTCATGGTGAGAATAGAGAGACACAATCTAGGCGAAACTCTAACTTAGTGGTGGTCTCCATGCCTTGTACAGATTTCCTCCAAGCAGCTAAGGAGTCCTGCGTGTTCTGGATCAAAGTGGAGAATGTAGCAGTATTCTCAAAATCATCCTGTACAAAGGTCTCAACATCTGCGAAGAAGGGAACCAGCAAACCCCTCAAATTATCAACATTAACTTCATCTGGATTCAGCCGCCTAGCAAATATGGCCTCGAAGGTATTCTGAACTCCATCTATAATGTTGGCCATAGCCTTATGTATCCTAGCTGAATCCGCCTGTGCCGCATCGAAGAAGCCACGCCCTGTGATAGCCGAAGAATACCACCGAGAGAAATCATATCGGTCATTCGCCTGAATGACACCTCCACCAATCAGCAACTGCAATGGCACATGCCTCAACACCTCAAGACGCTGGATCACCCTACTCTGATAGATAGAGGCATCTCCCCAAGCATGATCCACTGCATCCATTCGTGTCAAAATAGTAGATGCCTGCTGAAAGGCAGAAGCAAGGTCCTCCATAAACTTCTCTGTCTCAGCACGAACTCCTGTGACCCATTTATCTGCCTCCTGTGCCATCCTCCC
Organism: Sequoia sempervirens; assembly: GCA_007258455.2. Taxonomy (NCBI): domain Eukaryota; kingdom Viridiplantae; phylum Streptophyta; class Pinopsida; order Cupressales; family Cupressaceae; genus Sequoia; species Sequoia sempervirens. The sequence continues at coordinate 44,063 of VDFB02030374.1, forward strand.
CAACTCTACTAAGCCGCTGATCGACTCTCTAGGAATATCTGCTGGAGGCTCTATCACTGGTACATCTTGCCCTCGAGAACGAGACAACTGCTGAACATATCCAATCAAGGCCTTGTGTTCTCGTTTCAACTTCTTATATTTCCCTTTTTTCTTGAATAACCTATCCTTGAGGGCAAGGAAGGAGTTATCACACTCCTCAACAATCTGAGCACCAGTAGGGCGTCCCAAATCTAGAGTGGTGACCACATAATTTTCAGGAACTGCTTCATTCCGGTCACACTCAACTCGTGGGACAGCAACGTGAAGAGTACGAGAGCCATCCTCATCAGTGGAGATCTTCGAAAACTTTCTTGCCTTCTTCTTCGGTGGAGGAGCACTGATCCGGTTCAAAAATTCCTCCATCTCAACTGCTGGATCCATCTCCTCACTCGGGCTTCTTCTCATTCCATCCTTAAGCCAATCGGGCACCTCATACTGTATATCGAAGAGTTGCTACTCACGATGCCTCAAACCTCTCTAACACGATTCAACTTCTTCTTCATTAAAGCGAGGCTCATAGATCCCTCAAGTGGCTGAGTATCACTGACACTATATCATCATCATCCCCATCGTTCATGGCCTCCTCTAACTCCTGCTGAAATTGAGGGTTAGTAATAGTCCCCTCATCATCCTGCTGATCAATCCTAACAGGTACATTGGCACTCTGGCCAATCGACTCCCTCCGTGGAGGCTGAATATCATCCTATACTACCGGTACCTGATTCACTGCAATCCTCTGATCAGCAAACAAAGACACCTCCTGTATGCTTGGAGAACGTGTCTCCAAGGTGTTATAGCTGTGAACTTCGTGGAGGTTACGGCTGAACTATTTCTTTCTTCACGGACTCACGGACCTGTGCTTAATTTGTTTCTTTCTTCTACGTGGTGAGCGTCCTGTGATCTCCCATCATATTGTAAGTCAATGCAATTGACCTACTCTTCAATCTGTTCACTCTCCTGTCAACCCATGCCCTGGTGAATGTCATAACTGGGATGGAAAGAGTATCCAAATCAGCAACCTCGGGCTCTGACCAATCTATAGGTGGAAGTGGAGTATCCGGAACAGCTGCATAATCTGGATGCACAACATCCATATCCTCGCTCACCTGGTCCGGAACTGGCACAACCTCACACTCCCTGATCAGAGTAATCGGCAACCGAGAGAACATTCTTTTCCTTACTTCAATTTCATCAACTGCATCAGCCCAGTAATCTTCTATGGTGGCCTTATGCTTAAACTCCTCTGACAACACCCACTTGATGTTATGATGTGGGTCATAGTGTTGTCGACTTGTGTGATATGATGATAAAGAGTGAAGCTCACTTCGGCTTCTCCTAGGCGCACAATGTCGAAGGACTACACCTCATCAGAGTTGCCCATCACAATTGGAAACTCTATCCCTCCTTTCTTTTTCTTCTTTTGAGATTTTTGTCCAAAGGCTGTAGTATCCTGATATCTCTAGCATTATTATTCTATCTGTCGAGTACTTAGGCAGCCTATATGGATATGAGGAAAAACCTTGCAGCCTAATGTATGAAAATCTCGGAAACTGAATAAACCAGCACCCATACCTCTCAATCAGCTCCTGGGCATCTCTAGAGATTCTGTGATGTAACCTCTCCTGAAGCAGCCTCGTGATGTACATAGTGAATGAATTGTTGACACGTTTGTAGTGGGTTGTGCTCGAAAGGTGCAACTGTGTACACGCCTCATGGATTTTGAACTGGTGGGAGCCACAACCGACGGGTTCCTTGTAAGAAATCCCCCTGTACCTCGTCATCCGTGCCAACATATAAATGAGATAGGAGCTCATATAAAATGTCTTCGTTCTCCTCAAGCTCAGGAGCTGCTCATGTATATTGTCGCTTATCATCTCTGCCCAATTAACATAATCCTTGCCCTCTAGCACCAGGTTGATGTAATAAAACATCCAAGGCTCAAAAATGTAAGACTGTGGGCAACCACCAACCCTGCTCAGCATCATGATGAGATCACAGTATTCCTGCTTCAAGTCGTCCGCTATGATCTGTTTTGGCAACTTCGCACGAGATGGCTTAGGAGTGCTCATCTAGTGGGTGTTAATTGTGTCCATGCACCTCTCGAATGTGGAAGCATACATCCGCTCAGCCCGTTCTCTGGACTTGTAAATCATGTTCCTGTGCACCGGGATCCCGAAAGCTTCACCAATGGCCGCCGGAGTGAGATTGGCAAGCACTTGGCCATCTGGTGACATGATCGACCGGTGTTCCTTCTCGTAGCAGTTAGCGCACTCCATTATCAGCTCCGAACACTGTATAGCTGGCGGAAAACCAACAGCTGCATATAATCCACTGCGGACGATGTTGTGCGAAGTGACCGAAGCCCTATGACTTCCAATTCCAAACAGCCTGTTCTTGAAGGTTTCTAGGTTGACGGAGCCCAGGTTAGTGTCTGTCAACTTGCCCAGCTTTGAAATAAACTTAGACTCTGGCATGAATGTCTTGCTGAGCTTCTTGATCATAGCTTGTCTTGAGGCACCATTGTCCTTTCCAGTTGTCCTCGCTTCAGCCATCTGCAACATAACAAACATTCATCAGCAATTAAATTTAATAAAATAAGGCATTGTATAGGGGCTGCAGTCGAATTCTAGAAGCTGCAATAACCCTCGTGTTTGCAAACCTCAGCTTCTTCTCTTGAACAAGTTCGAATTCTAACACTTAGAACAGATTTCTAAGTGAACTTTGATGACTTTACTTCACTATCAGCAATCAGCAATTTCAACTTCTATGACTTCGTATCAGCAATCAGCAATTAGTAATCAGCAAGCTCGTACTTCTAAGTTCTCAGCAACTTACTTCAAGGCGTCCTCTTTTATTGGCAACTTCAAACAAATTTCAACCAGCAAGTCGTACCTTTCAAGCTTTCAACAACTTCAAACTCTCCAACCAGCAAGTGCGCACTTCTACTTCAGCAACTCAAGGCGTCTCCTTCTCAGCAACAATCAGATTTCGAACTCCTTCAAGCTTCAGCAACTCACTCAGACTTAGCAAATTTTGAATTCCTTCAAGCCTCAGCAACTCACTGCAATGCCTCACTCTCAGAGCAAATTCGCCTTCTTCAGTTGTGAAAACAAGTGAAAAACTTGCTCATTTTATAGCTAGAATTCGAATTCTAGAAGAAGTTAATTTTAGCCAGTGCCATTAAACTCCACTACTCCACTTCAAGAATTCGAACTTTCCCTCTCTGGTGCTTATGACACTTGTCTCCAGTCGTCGGGAATATTATTCTTCTAGAAACTTGACTTTGACTGGCGTTTTTGAATTCCTTTTCGAAAAATTAATTTAAATTCATCATTTTTTACTCACCAGCCGGAGCTCTGTCATTTGAAATCGAATTCAACTTTTCTTCTGCTCTGGAAAATTCATCTTCGAAGAATTTAATCAAAATTATCTAGGCAACTCCCTTCAGATTCATTGTTCGAAGAAAATTCACTTTGAAAACACATTTTATTCATTTTTGCCTCAGAAAATTTAAAATTCTCCCTTAGGAAAATTCACAATTTGAGCACTGATTAAATTCTTCACTGAAAAAGTGTCGGCGAAGCTTGAAAGACTTGGAAATCCACCATTCATCACAAACGTCCAGTACCCAGAAGAAAATTTTCGTCAGAATGTCTCAAATTCATGGGTACCCAACGAACGGGTTCATTTAATTTTTCAATTTTGAACCTTAGAAAAATGTTATTTTCATCATTTAAACTCGTTCTTCGCCTGTGATCACTCTGTGTTGCAATATCATCGTCTCTGACTGCATCTCTGAGGAAAGTTGCTCATGCTCCGGAAAACTTCACCACCCTGAGGCTCTAGGCGTATTTTCTAAGAAGAAAATAATTTGCCTTAGAAATATTTTAATCATCTTGCATTTTGAGAACTTGCTTTAAAAAATTTTTGTTTGCCAGTGGAGAGGAATTTTTTATCAACTTCGTTTGGAAGAATTTACTCATTCCCGGCACGCCTTATTTCTCACTTCATACTTCACACTTGAAAGGCAATTTTATTAAAATTTCTAACGCCTTAGAGGAGTTCTCCAACACTTAGAAAATATTTCACTTTTCTACTTGAGGCGCCTAGCACACTTTATTTCATTTCCACCACCTTCAAGTATTTCAACGCCTTATGACTCCCATCTCCCTAGGCGCATATAGCACTTGAAGAGGGATTAAAATTACGCCACACACCTTGAAATAATTTTCCAATATACACCACCTCACACGCTTTGAAAAATTCTAACGCCCTCAAGATATTTAATATCACCTTAGGCGCCCAACACTCTTGGAGAAAAATCACGCCTAACTCACCTTGGGCGCATTCTGAGGGTGGAGGAGGATAACGCCTAACATTTACACCTTTCACCATGCCTTGGTAATATTCTTCACCTCAATTACCACCCTTAATTACTTTTCACACCCAAACATGGGCGCATTTTGTATAGAGAGGAGGACGAGATCTTTGACTTCTTGACTTTTCTTTCCCCTTGGGTGCATTTTGATGTGTCTAGTGGATAAGCTCAAGACAACGCCTCAAGAGTGACTCTTCGCCTTCTTTATTTTGTCCTCACATGCATGCATTTGGGCGCATTTTAGAGGGTGAGGAGGATAAAAACGTTTGACCTGTTTGACTCCTACAACCTTGGGCGCATTTCACCTTGTGTACAGGATGAACTTGTAATCTTGGGCGCATTTGGATGAGGGTGGCGGATTTCCTTCATGCCTTAGAAAATTTTCAACTTTTCCCCTTCCTTCTTGGGCGCATTTTGGCCTGGCAGTAGGACGAAGATCATTGACTTTCTTTGACCTTTCCTTGCCTTGGGCGCATTTTGAACCCTGAGCAGGATGAACGCCATACTTAGAATTTTCTATGCCTCCAACTGAGATGGGCGCATTTTACCAGGCCTGCTGGACGAGACTGCAGACTTAGACAAATTTTCATCATCCTTTGCCAGTATCGTTTCCTGCTATTTATAGTAAGTTCTCTGAATTTGCGCCTCTGAAGCTCAGATCAACTTGAAATTTTAAACATAGCTTCTTCATAATCTTATCAACCTGTCGGCACTGCCATTTTTAATCACCCTGCTATTTTTAGCCTGTTTCTGAAGGTGGCTTACTATAAATAGTAAGCTCATGTTTCTGATAGCTCCCAAGCTCCGATCGAGTTGAAATTTGAATGAGGCGATCCTCACCACACGACCTGTTGGCTGACACTGACGCATGCAACTGATTTACTATTTTTAGCACGTTTCCAATTTGACTTACTATAAATAGTAAGTGCTCCGTTTGACTTGAAATTTCACCAGCAGATAGCTTGAAGAATGCTGATCGTGGTGGTTTACACCGGATTTCAAGATTTTGACCTTTGATGCCTAGTTTTAGGCTCAAGCCGAAACCCTAATTTGCATTGCATGCGATCAAAAGATCTCGCTTACCTTCGTTTCTGAACACCGCGACACCGTGAATCTGAACCGCCGGTGGCGGCTGCCAGACACACCGCTAAAAATAGCAAGTTCCTTACGGTGGGAATCTCCGTTTGCATGTCACACGCCAAGCTCTTGAAAAACTCCAGAAATCACCCGACATGCAAAAGAAACCTCGACATGCAAACCCTAAAAATAGCCTCGGAAGGCTGAATCCTGAAAGTGGTCATCTCGGCTTGCATGTTACATCATCGCGAAGGTCTTGAAAAACCCAGAAGGAATATCCAGACATGCAAAGAAAATCTCTGCATCTGGACCCTGAAATTCGTGCCGGAAGCCAGACTGCTAAAAATAGTAAGTTGTCCGTTTTCGCTCAAATTTTGCACATGAGTAGCCTGATATGTTCCGAATGCAGTGTGATGATCGGAATCTCAAAATAGCTGGAAAATTGCCCTGAATTTCACACTTACTAAAGATAGTAAGTACCAAAGAATTCGATGAAAACTGGCTGGAAGCCTGCTGGATGTCTGCTGACAACAACGTTAAGTTCAATTTTCAATTTACTCACTTTACTTGACCTTGAATTGACCAGAAAAGTTCAAAACCCTAATTTCAGACTTGGCCAATATTTTAGCGTTTTAAGCTTCAATGACGGACACAACCCCCCGAAAGACGGACACCAGAAAAGAGACAGAGCGAGAGAGAGAGAAGAAAACCCAAGCCAAAAGACCGGAACGGAGCAAAAATTAGGGGGTCCCCATCTTGAATGGGGCGATGTGTGAAAAGGTCACAACAGGGACATTACAGCATTTTATCCAAAATAGGTAAAAATAAAATTCCCTAAAAAGTGCAAATCTTAAAACAAGAAGTAAATCCAACCCAAGCTACTATAGTACCCTAATTAAAATGAATATTATTATTTTAATTTTGGATAAATCAAAATACAAATATAGATTAACTAAATTCTGATTAGTAATTTGTAAGTCCAATTGATTTTGATTAGATAAGTATGGTTGATTTATCAAATACTGATTATTAAATTTTGTAAATGCAATTTTATTTTAATGATTGTTGATAAAATAGCTCATCAACTAATGATGATGACGTGTATTTAATTATCTGTTTTCATGTTTGTTTGTGTGCAAGGCAGACTTTGGTCTAAAAGAAAAGCTGTCAAGTAGGACAATGTTCAACGTAGAGTAGCACAAAAGATAGAGACCACATAGTAGAACCATTCACACACCATGTAGCCTATGTGGGTGATCCAATCACAATTTGAGATGAGTCAATAACTATCAACTAGCCTTGTTTTGCTACATTCACAATAGTGTTTGTCCAAATAGCCTTAATCGTTCCTTGATGTGTGTTTTTTTGTGATTTGCAAAAATCATTATGTTTTTGTTAGCTTCAAATGACAACATGAAATAGGAAAATAACCTAAGATATAGGAGCATTTGATATCTAAATATATAGAAATGTGTGTGTGTGTGTATAATTTAAATGCACTTTTACATAAACGTATTTTATATTGTAATGGTGAAAAACGCATACCTTGCACTTTCCTCCCTTGTTTTGGACTTGCTTTGACCCATTTCTCCTTAATGTAATGACTGGTGTACAAGTGACATTTTTTTTGTGCAAAAGTTGGCCAATAGCCTAAATCTAGTAGTTAGCATTATAATTTGGACCTTTTAGTGCAACAAAAAATGAATAAATGTGTAGAATTATATGTTATCTAACATAATTGCAGGACCCATTCCAGGGTTTTAGCTAAGGACATGTTTATTGGTAAAGTTTAAAGTCTAACTATATTACACCTCTTATTTCAATTGAATTTTTTATTCTAGGGAAAGTTTTAGAGCAATCCCAAAAAGGGGACATTACAGGCAGTTTACACATAGGAACAAAATAAAAGTGTTACATGGGGACATGTCCCTGTAGATAGCTAAAACATATATTAGTTATAGTTTACATTAGTTACATTGTATCTTCAGTTAGTCGGTGAGTGTAGTTATGACTCGTTAGTTGATTGAAGTAGTTTTGGATAGTTGCCAATGGTTAGAATTCCTTGGTAACTGTCAACAAGTTTATATACTTGTTCTATAGTTAGGAAAAGGGACCGTTGTTGGAAAATCATTCCCTTCCCCATTTTTATATAAGAGCATTGAGCATTGAATGAATAAGAACTGATGTATCTTCTGAATTACTATGTTATTCTCATATGAGTCACTCATGAATGTGTAAACCAGTTTATTTTGCTTATGTAATTGCATGTCTAGATAGGCAAGTAAACATTTGGTGCCGTTGTTTTCAAAGAAATCGGGTTAAAATGACCATATAATGGGATAACATGTTGAAGAAACTCTAGAGTGTAATCAATAAAGAGAAGACAAATTCACATAGGACTTGGTAAGCCTATGGGATATATCGGTGAAATCATGAAAGAACATATACGGAAGGAACTATAATGGAGGCAAATACCCCAAGAGGTCATTTGTGATAACCTGACAGTAAGTGAAGAAGTAGACATACTTCTCTATCATATGCCAAGACTCCTTGCAAGACATCTCTTAATACTACAAGACCTACATGTCGAACAAGATCAAGAGATACAGAGACAACAAATAAAGGAACACTACGAGGATAGAAGCAAACAAGAGGATGAAAGAAATACAGAAAAAAACATGTGTAACCCTTTTTCAAAAACACTCCTCATATTTATAACCCTTTTGGGTAAATAAAATAATTTTTTTTTTTTACTAAAATTCCTCAAAGTTATAAAACAAATAATTATCATTTTTATCACCTTTTTGCACCATGGGCCTAGCGACACTTTATTTTATCACTTATATCACCTTTTTAAATAATTAAATATAAGTTGTCTTTTAATTTTTACTTTTCAACAACTTATATTTAATTATTTTCTATTTTTACCATCTCATTAGCCTACAAGAAAATTACAGAATTAGACTAAGGGTCATCTGTGAACTTATACTCAAGAAGGGGACATGACACAAGAGAAAGTGTTGCATAGGCCATGGAAAAGAAATACAAAAGCAAGAAAATCTAATAAAGCACAAACAATTAAAGACATGATAAAGCACAAACATTTAGCAAGATGATGTTGAATTTGGTAGGCCATTAATAATTTACATCTTATCTATCAATGTCCTTAGAAGTTGTTCAAGAAATAGAATAATTATCTAGGCAATGTGTAAAGAAACGGGCCCTTTCAACATAAAAGTATTATATAGCTAGTTGATGCATTAGTAAAAACTTTCATAGAATAATGTTTGAGAAAATTAAGGAACTCGGAATGTATTTCTAATTTCTAATTTTCATTTTATATTGAAACTTGAAGTTCATATCAATATGTATTGACCTTATTTTTTGGACTAAATCAGTAATATGTTCTTTTTATTCAGTAATAAGCATGTTTTTGAAGAAATTTTTTACAATGTCTGTATTTTTTAATGGTCAAAAAATTTGCCAAGTTATTGTCAAGTCCTAAGTTTTTAAAAAAATTGGATCAGCCAAGTTATCCCAAGTTTGAGTTTTTCAACTATGATTAATACCATGAATATATATATATATACTCAATGACAACAAAATAAAAATATATTTAAAAAATACATATAATACATATAAATACTGTTTAAAAAAAGAGATAGCAAGTAAATTAAAAAGGGGAATTATCGAAGTGGCATTAATAGCCAACTACATGATTAAAGAGAAAATAACTACTTTATGCTGCAAACTGATTTCTAAAGGATGAAAATGTGGGAAGAAGAATCCAAGGGGACAGTTGGATGAAATTGATGAACCATTTTCAGACATGACAGAAGCAGAGAAAGAAAAATATTTGAAATTGTGCACTTTTCCATTGGCTTAACCCCTTGGCAATTCCTCCCAAGTCATGAAATATAGCTAAGTGGAGTTGGCACACACTTTTGATGGAAAAACCAAAAGTTAATTTTTCTGGCACACATGTTGGATGGAGAAGCCAATGGCATTCTCCATCCAAATCTCCACCTAGCACTCAAATACGAAGGTAGCACACTATTTCTATGGCCAAACCATCATAAAGTTCAGCTTTTGGGTTAAGTCATTGGAATTCTCCGCTTTTGGGTATAAGTCATGTGAATCTCCACCTAGGCACACCTTTTGAGTGGCTTTTCCAGATGTTTTCTCCACCAGCAGTCATTGCACTTGGCAAATTTGTTAGTGATGTGTGCCTTGAACATTAAAGATGGAAAAGTGATTAGTGATCTGCACCTGCAGTTCCAGAAAGTGGCAAACACTTTAATCATTTCCGCCAAAGCACTAAAAAGAGGGCAGTATTTCATGAGGCATGCACCAACGAGGGTTTAGCCGCCTGATTTTTCTGCTCAGTCAATGAGAATGTGGCAAAGCATTAAGTTATTTCTGCCCAGCCCTAAAAAGCAATGAGAAAACAGGCATTGGCACACATTATGAAGGGTTGAGCCATTAGTGAACTACGTCCAAGTGAATCAAAAAGTGGTAGAGGCTTAAGTGATCTCAGCCAAGGTAGAAAGAAATCAGAAATGAGGCACACCTTTTGAGTGGCTTTGCCACATGTCATTTCCACTCAAAGACACAAAATTTGGTGAGTTCTTAAGTGAGTTCCACCTAGAAGAAGGAAAAAATAGCAAACATAAAAGCTGGGTACACATTTTGAGTGGCCTAACCACTTAAAAGTTCCACCAACGACAGAAATAAGGGCTAATCCGTAGAGATTTCTGCCTCCCTATATAAGCAAAAGCAAAAGTCCAAAGCATGCATGGAAGACGATCAAATGCCTATATATGAAAGCAATTCATTGTCAAATTCCAAAATGATTCAGACTTTTCCTTCATATTTTTGCAGGGCTGTGAACATTTTTCAGCACTTCTGTAAAGGGCTTTTGAAGAGCAGCAATATAATTGCACAAAATACCAGCAGATACCTCCACGTAAAGATTAAAATTAAAAAGATTTCAAACAATTAATAAATAATATATATATCATTTACAATCTTATGATTACAAGATACCTATGTATTTTTCTTAACATAAATATGAATAAGTGAATCGATCCTATATCCTAATCAGTTTGTGTTTAATTACTAATTAAAAAAATTGCTTCAGACAAACCAGCAGCACCCGTCCATCATAAGGAACACGTCTTTTCTAAATGGAAAGACGTGACCGATTGAAATGAATTACCCTTTCATCCCCATAGAAATATTGATGGCCCAACCATTGGATAATGCATAGAAATCAGAAAAAGGGACGTCTAAGCAGAACACGTGAGGAACGCAGCAGCCAGGTGAGAGTCTCACTTAGTAATAATAATTTGGATCCCCAAAATATAACGATTGATGAATACTGTTTTAATGCTTGAATAAAATTGTAAGGTTATCTGAAACATATATACTTCCTAAATGACCAATACAATGCTAACATAATCTGTTTATTTTCTGAAGCTTTAGGTATATACTAAACGTCGATGACTGCTGCAAAAAGAATTATTTCCTGAGGCTTTCTATACTGCATTTTCTGTCATACATGCCATTTATGTGAAGTTAGGAAGACTAACATTATGCAGGGAATATATGTTTCTGTAATATCTGTATTTGTTCAGTAATAATGACACTAACCGATTATGCATGATCTGATTATAAATGAAATATGCTGTTAAGGCTTTCATGATTATAACCTTTTGAAGTAGTAATGAATTCTATTAGCATTACTTTGATTATCAGAAATCTTGGAAAGGTAGATATATCTGACTGTTAAAAGATTGTCTTCATGGGTGTTTGCTACTTATTGGGAGGTAGGGTGTGACGGAAGTGGTGCCTAAAAACCCCACTTAAGGTTCCACCCCTAGGACCCAAGCCAGGGATGTGCCATGGAGGGGTGGCAAGTCCACCTAAGGTTCCACTAGTCCCAAGGCAAGGGTTGGGCCATGGAGGGTGTAATGTCCCTTGCTAATTCTGATATAAATTTTTAGTTTTCCCACTTGGACATTCTGTCAAACAATTGTCTTCGGAAGTCTTCAACCATTCTGTACTTGTTTATTTGTGTTTTCAAATGCATAAAATGACTTCAAGTGCATTAAAGACTCTAATTGCAATCTAGAAATGAAGAAGCCACGCAATATATGACTGATGCATGAATTGTAACTAAGTAAATCAGCATCTATGGCCAAGGGACATCATGGCAAACACTTGGCATGCAAACTCAATGATATCCTTCAATCTGATTTCTGTAACAATGTAATGACTGGAAGTGAAATGCACAGTGCAGCTACAGCCACTAGACAATTTGACAAACATTTTGCAAGCTGTTTCCAATCTTCATTAAAATGATGTGCAGCTGTTTACATTACTTGGCAATGATAGAATATGCAGATCGCCCTCTAGAAGAGATGAATTACAATGAATGAATATAGAAAATGCAATCCACAAGAACTGAAACTAATTCAACTACCATGGCTGCCTTGCAGCAGTTACAAAATGTCATAAACATGCAATAATGATCCTAGCTAAATACCAATTAAAAGAACCTGATATATAGATGGCAGCAATCTGAGACTTCACAATTACTTCTGGCTTGTATTGTCTTCACCACTATTCTCAACAAACTGTGCTTCATATACATTGGAATACCCTGATGAAATACCACGAACTTATCCATCAAGCAGCGCTTAATCATAATCTGGAATCCACGATTTTCATGAATCTATGCATATAAACCCATGCCCTCACTGCTCCACGAGTTTCTCCTTAGCGACTTCCTGTTTGTATGAAGATAGCACTTCCTAATACCATGGATATGTGCTGCGATTTTATCCAAGGAGTGCCACGATTTTTACCAATGCCCCAGTTTCCTCAAACAGTATTGATCTGAATATGACAGCAATCAGCCTGTATATGTTTCCCACGAATTCTCCAAGGTATTCTTCTCCACTCAATAGCCAATAGAACCCAGGAATTAATTCAGATAAGTGACTGTATATGCTGTGATTTCTCATATGCCAGGAAGTTACGATTTTTCTATGCAATCTCTATAAAATCTGAATGCCTCCAACTTCAAGAAGTCGTCCCAAAGCTGGAATCGATGCACCTCCAAAACATGTAAATAATTCCAAAATCAAACTAGCAATGGTTCACCAAAGATCTCCAATCAGCAATAAATCGATTTCCCTCAAACTTCAGTAAATTTGGCCTATGGCCATTAAATTTGCAAAATGTAGAATACTAAAATTATCTCCTTCAACCTAGCAATACATCAGCTGCTGTAAGTTCCAATTTTTCAATCATCAATATGCAATAATACCTCAGCTATTGCATAATAAGTAAACCTTAGAAAATGCAATAATAATCCAGCTATTGCAATTGAACAACCTCCAAATCTGAAGTACAATATTACATCAGCTTTTGTACCAATTCAAGTTCTCCAATGAAGCACAAGTAGAAACTGTGGATGGATTTCTTAACTCTCCAGCTAGGGTTGATCTTTCACAACCAAAACTGGTACCTTAGAGTCTTTAAACCCTCAGGCAAGGCAAGCCTCAACTTATACCACGCAGGTATGAGAAAATAGAAAATAATCCAAGACATCCTCAAATGGCTTGCAATCAGCTCCTTATAAAGAGTTCTCATCCAACTTCAAGCAACTTCTAGAATAAAATAATTTTATTCACTTAAGTGACTTTATGATTTATTATTTTATTTAAGTCACTTTATTAAATTAATTAAATATAAAATCATCCTTTTGATATTAATTTATTGGAATAACTTTATAAATAATTAATCTAATATTTAATTAAAATAATCAATTAAGCTATCCTTTTGATAAATTATTAATTTGGACAACTTAATTAATTAAATTAATTAAATCATGATACCTCCAATTCAGGGATATGACAGCGGGGTGGGGGTCCCACCTAAGATTCCGCTACGGCCATGGAGGGGTGGTAGGCCTAGACCACTTAGCGCTCCCCCAACTGTCCCCAATAAGTTAAGTGTCTTCTAAGGCAATGACATGGATGGAGAATGCAGTTACTAAGTCGCCAAGAAGAGAAGATTGTGGTGCAGAATCTCTTGGGCTTGGCAAAGGACTTCAGGGCGGATCCATCCATTGTCACTCCTCATATGTCTTCTTAATTGCATTTATGATTATGTTATATTTTGGATATCTAGATATTATTGCTAATGGGCATATGTACATGTGGAAATGTTGTTAATTTATGAATGCAGACTTCAATCCAAAACCATTCCATTAAAAGCACATTCACTTGGGAAAAAGGGGATCCTAAAACCTAAGCAACAAGCGAAAGCTAGGGCGAAGCAGGACAGGGGACATTACAAAATGCAAGCTATAACCATGTTTCCAAAAGCTTAGAATGACTTATCACATCATTGGAATATTCATACTAAAAAACCAAAACTGAAACTTCAAAGCAACTCCAATGGTGACTCCTGGCTAGAATCACACCAAAATCTAGCTAGGGAATATCTTGCAATTCCGAAACTAGAAATCTATGAGGGATTTTGTCCTCAAAGATTGAAGAGAACCAAAGTCATTTTGACAACATAACATTATCATTCTTTAACATATCCAAATGAGCCCCCAACATCTCCTTTTATAGTTTTTTTCGATGTTTTTTCTGAAGAAAAAAAAAACGCTTTTTGCCTTTTCGTTGTTTTTTCAAAAATGAGTTTTCTTTTTTGCTTTTCAAAAATTGGATTTTGTTTTTTAGGTGCTTTTTGAAAAAAGAACCTTTTGCTTTCTACAAAAAAATTTTTTTTTTTTTTTTTTCCAAAAAAAGGCACTTTTGTTTTAAATTAAATAATTCATTATGTGCAAACATTTAATCACCTTTTCCATCATATTCCCTTTTAAAATAAAATAAAACCTTTTTCATGTGCAAGACCCCCTTATTTCTCCTAAGAGTCCAAAACGGGAATGAAAAGTTATTACACTTAAGTTATCAAAAATAATGATAAAACATTATAACTCAAATGAATAATTTAATTGTTTCACCCCAAGTTGCAAAAAATCCCGAAACACATCGGAATCCAAATTTGACCACGCCAATATGATACTGAGGCAATAGGTGAATAATAGAAGCAATTTAGTGGCTTACTACAAATAGACATGCTCTCCAAGAAGTTTGGAGAACACCCCAAAAGTCAAAAACACTTCATAGTGTCATTTAGATCAATATTGCCCACAAAGCTCATTGTCAATAATAGAAACCTTGTAACTTTGAAACTATGTCCTCCAAGAACTTTGGAGTTCTCCCAACTCACCTAGATCTTACAAGAAAGCCTCGGAAACGAGCCAACACTCATGGAACATGGCATATAAATGGGGACATTACATTGCATGTGTGTGAACATCCTTTCCACAACATTATCATAGCACACTGCTCCATAATCAATTGCACCTTCAACCAAGTGTGTACATGGATGGGAAACATCTGTGTGGAGCTTAAAACATTATGTAGAATGTAATGTCCCCATTTTTGGGTTCTCTTGCATTGCAATTGACTCTAACCTTCTCAATGTGTGTCAGCCTTATCAAAGGTGTTATTTGATGTTACCAGTGAGCTCAAATGATCTAGAGAACTCAAATGACACTTTCTGAAGTTATTTCCAGCTTTTGGTGTGTTCTTTGAAATTCTTGGAGAGAGCATTTGTTTATAATAAGTCCATGGTTGGGTCCGATTCTCATTATTCATCATCGGTATCACTTCAATGCAACCAAATTTTGATTCCAATGCTTTTTGACAGTTTCCACAAATCAGATGTATTAATGAACTATAATTTAATTATTTTTACTAAGGTTGATAATTTTATTAAAATAATTTATTAGGCACCTTAGTATAATAGCTCATTAGAATGAGAATTGAAAGTTTTAAATGTTGGACGCTAATAAAGTAATTTTTGGTGTTGGGAATGTTTAAATAATAAAATAAATCACTTTTTGTAGATATAAGACATTTAATTTATAAAGTGATTTTATATTATATTTTCCAAAATGCTTCGAAAAATATTATAAAAGGAGCTTTGTGAGCACATTTGGAATTATTCAAAAGATTGTTAATTTCTCTTGGAGATTTGTGCCTATGGCCAGATTTCTCACCAAAGGAATGAAAACCCTAAAGGTTTCCTAATGGACGAAAACCCAAAAGGTAGTGCGATTCCAGCCAGGGATCAATGAAGTGCTGAAGGTTTGGGATTTGAGAATGGAAACCCTCATATTCCATTGGAGCAATTTCACACAAAAGTTGCGTGGGTGCTGAACGATTGAAGATTAAATAATTTATTGGAGGTTTGCAAACAAACGATAAATTATTGTTCTCCAATTTGAAGTAAGGAATTATCAGTGTTTGTGGTTTCAAACAATTTTGAAGTGCTATATTTGCGAAGTTGCTAAGGGAAAAGATTTAAATATAAAATATATTACTTTATTTATTTCATGAGCATCTGACCTAGCTGTACAATTTCCAGCTTCCAAGGAGGTCGTACATGCTGAAGAAATTTAGTACCATATAATATCCAACGCAGCTTTGAAAAATCCAAGTCTTCCCCAGCCTCTGACTTTCCAATGGGAATCAAAGCCCTTTAAAGAGTAAACATATTTATTTGAAGCTGCCGTACAACATCTATGAGCTGCCATACATGAGAAATGGGTGCTGTACTATCTTAAGGAGGGGCCAAAGTGAAGTTTGTTGGTTGTCAACATTGAACAATTTAATATTGAATTTCTGTTGGTAATGTTTTTACTGTTGGAAAATTCTGTGAATGTAAATTTGTAACAGCAATGCTCTGAGTTTATAAATATTATGCAATAAATTTGTATGAATAAAGTTGTTGACTGTATGGTGAAGTTAGCAAATTGATATCATGATTATTTGTAAAATCTCTCAAAACAATTGAAAACAATCCTAGAGCAGCTAGTATGCCATCTGTTTGACAAAGTGTCTAATGGAGTTTTGGTGAACAATGCTATGATTTTATGATGGAGTCATGTTTGTATATTCTAGTAGCAGCAACTTATAATGTTTGCACTCAAAAATGCTTCATAAGTGGTTACCAGCAAAGGGTTTGATGAGATGTCAGTAAGCTAAAATTCAGAAAATTGCAAGTATGTTAAGAATATCTTGGCAGGGGATTTTACACAGAAGCCCTACAGTCATTATGCAATCAAAATGCATCTTTGCATGGGGAAAAATCCTCAAAAATTCTTTTCCAAAGAAAACAGCATATGTGTGGCAAGAAAACCTGTACACAAACACAAAAACAAATAAACAGACAAAGAAGCAAATTGTTTTGGGTGATTCCACATTGCATGACCCTAAGATGCTCATGCATCTTGCATCACCTCATTTGCAGTTGCTTCAATATTATTATTCATAAGGTAATTCATATAGTTCCATTTTCTTATTTTCTATAGAGAATGAGTAAACTATGCAGCTTATTTGTAATTTAATTCCTACTATGATCTTCTCATGTCAATTCATCTATGTCAAGCATCTATCTCAATGATGTAAAGTTCTACCATAGCACATAAAATCTAGTGCTAAAGTAGTGTTTCACACATCCATTTATCTCAGGCACATGATGTGGACAAGGAAGAAAAACATGGAAAGGCTCCTAACATATAAATTTCAAGAGGGGAAAGCAGAAAATAGCTATACACTACTCCTTGCAGTGTAATAAAAGTTACAGTAGATTTCTTCTTATGCTGTGAAACAGAATTATCATATTCGCCAGCATGGTTTGCAAGTATTCCACGTATTGCATTCAAGAACTCTAGCCATTATTTACCATATTTAATTAACCTGGTATTGGCCAGTCAAAACTTGGGTGCTTGGCATTCATGAAAGTATAAGGCGAGTAATTTTCTTGCTTTATTGATCTGCATTTTTTCATTATCAGTAAGTAGGCAAGTAGGCCACATCAACTGCCTCGTCTAGTATCAGTTAAGCACAAGTTTTGCAGCTTGGTTGTGAAGCAAGCATCTATATATAAGGTGGATTTGTAAGGTTGAGTTTACTACTGCAGTCTTCCACTAAAGAGGTCTTATAGAGGAAAATGGTCTCACTGGGCAGTGAACTAGAACTACCTTTACCTTTACAGCCATTATCATTCTTACTAACAGATAAAGCTGGCTATCCTCAAGCTTGACATTGTAATAATTAACTGTAGCTACCACATTTTTTTTATTTTTTTCAAACAAAGATAAAATACATTACTTGAAAGATAATCACAAAAACCCAACTAAAGCAATTTAGCAAATTCTCTAGGCTAAGTACAAAGAGTTCAACAGATCATATAGAAACGATTTAGCAGAGAAAACATGAGAGAATGTTAGTGTACTTAGGGGATCATTGTTTCAACTTTTTTTTTTAATTACAATCAGCTTGAGCACATAAAAAGCATATCTTTAGAGGCCAAGGTATATATGAGAACACAATAGCAATTTTCCAGTTGGTTAGTAGGGCAGCCATGTGTCTACAAGCAATATGAGGTGGATTCCAATTCCAGCCAGCCACCTCTCCGTCAACTTTTGCACACGTATTGGTGTGTACCTCTTATAGTGAAACAAATCAGCCGTTGGGATATTCATGGCATTGAAGGTCCATTTTGCAGAAAGCTGTTGTTTGTTGTGGAGAAAATAAAGCTCCCACATTGTTTTGATGGTCAATATTTAATTTTTATAGAGCATTAAACTTGTGAATCTCATCCAGATATATTGTATTAGATGTATAGATAACATTTAAAGTAATTTAGGTGTCTTGTGAAAGTGAAAGAAAATTACAGTTTTTCACTAGGCATGCAAGTGTGAAAGCAAATTTCAATTTGCTTTCACCAGACTATCCTACGTATCTAATTTTTTTAGGTCAGATCTGCCTTGCAATTACAATAAGCCCTTAAATTTTCTAATTAATCCCTTGACACTAGGCTTTTCAATTTTTAGTGTGCTAGTTCAATATAATGATTTTTACCAGCATCATACTCAATTTATAAGAGCATATAAGTTGTTTCTTTAAAAGGCAAACACTTGAGATGTCCCAGAATTCAAATGCTGAAATGAAGATTATGTTGACACTCCTTCCTAAATTGCTTACAGTATTTGCAAAATAAACTATGAATCCATATCTGATTACATGCAGATAAACCCTCAATGGAAATGAATCAATTTACCTTCTTTATCAAAAAGAGACATCAGCTTATTCACATTTTCAATTGCAATGCAAACATGACGATCACGCCCCCCATGTTCAGGTCGTCCAGTTATAGGATCTGGATTTGGAAGCTCCATCAAATGAATCATCTCAGAACCCACCCATAACCATTTCCCTCCATAAGGGAGTTTATTGTTTGGCCTTGCTTCATTAATTTCTAAACCTGAATGTGTTGATTATTCATCAGAAACTCAAACAATGAAAATCAAGAAAATGAAAAACTTGATTTGATCATCAAGGATGCAACATACCTAGAAGACCCTGGTAGAATGCAAGAGATTTTTCTAGGTTGCTGCATAGTAGTCCGACATGATGAATGCTTACAACTCCAATACCTATATTTATCACATTATCAGAAAAAAACGAACATTGTAAATGATTCTGATGAAAATAATAGCCTCAACCAGAGTCTGAAGTCCTTGTTGAATACAACAAATTCTCAGTGTACAATACTACAAAGAGGATTTTAGCTTTTGCTATGAAAAATGTGCTTTTCTATGATCTGTTTAGTAATACATGCATCCAAATTATACAATTATGAGATGCCCTGTTGCTCTCAACAACACTATACTAATACTGGAAAATTTTCTCAACAAGAAAGACGTTATTAATCTGAAAAAGGATACTTCTTACTACCAAATATCTAGCTACCATAGAAACAAGACTATAGGGCTCTTGTACCACCACTATGTAAGTAAATAGGGCATCTTTTTATCTTGACAAAACCAACAGCAATGGTTTGAACCTAAAACTAGTTTCCAAGTAAAATATATCAAATGAATTTAATTTTTAGGTGGTTGGGTCATTGGGTATGAAATGTTCAAGCGGTTGCTGCCAGCAAACACACTATCAGAGGCATGTGTATATGTTTATACTTGAACACCTATCTAGAGAGTTTTCTTGCATTCTCCTTGTATCGTATTGCCCATGAATTTATGTAAAGACCCTACCAAGATATTCGCTCCCACATTTGCAAAGTTTTTGATTTTTAATTTACTGACATTTTCATCAAACACTTTGTATATGTTGGATAAGCAAATATTTTATTACCAGGTTTTGATTAATTCTAACTAAGGAGTTATTTGAAAATACATTTATATCTTTAGTGGCCTTCATATATATATATTATTAGTCCTAAAGACCAGCCGTACCATAATTTATAGCAAATGTATTCATACAAGTGAAGGCAGCTTGTGATCTAAGGAGTGGTGTCCAGCTTTTGGGAAGGCCAACATTAGATTTGATGTGTGTTTAGGGTCCCAAAACTCTAGCCAGCCAGCATAGCAGGAATTTGATGAGATTTGGCACATTTATAGAGTGTAGTGACTGTTATAGACAGATACAGCAGCAGTATTATGAAGTAATTTCTGAACTTTATATGATGTGAACATTAAATGAGGAGACTTCAAGGAATGTTAATCAGCAACCAGCTCCTATTTGAGGTTAGCAAATTGTTCTTCTTGTTGTGTATATGCATAATAAACTATAATCAGCAATAGAAAGTGTGAATACAAAGTGTTTGTCAAAATGTCAAACACTTTGGCATTCGTGCCCCGGGCAAATTTGGTGGAATGGATACCCCTCAGTCCTTGGCTCTTAGCCGAAGAGGTTCAGCCCAAAGAAGGCTCGTGCTCCCGTAACAGGTAGCAAAAAAGATTTTGTGGATGACCTCCATCAAAAAAAAAAAGGTCAATGACTATCTACAAGTATGACAACTGTTTGTCAAAATGTCTAATAATTGTTCCATGATTACAAACTATTTGTGAGAAAGTCTAACAATGAAAGTTTCAGCTGTTCTACATTGCAAAACTCAGAAATATTGTTTCGTTTGCTGTCCTACCAAGTGTTTGATGAATTGTCTATGAGTGAAAATTTAGACAATATGCAAGTTTGTTTGAAATATTTTGATTGGCACAATACAGTGATTTGAAATCATGCTTGTTTAGTAATGACATTTGCAAGAATTTAGAAAATATTCCATTCGAAATATTACACTAAGTGAGTGCTACATCACCATGAAGTTAAATGGGTATGTTGTCTTGTGGTGTGATTTGGTTCAGAAAGACCACACACAAAAAGAGAAGCACAAGGCAACCAGTTGAGATTGTTTGGTCACCAAGTTGAAAGGGAAGTTCATACTTGCCAACTATTCATCAGATCTATGAAGAAAACTCTAGAACTTGTGCCAATGGGAGACCACAATGAAGGAATACATAGAGGAACTCTATTGACTTAGTATTCACACCGGTCATGTGGAGTATGACAAGGAGGTCTCAAGGTATGTGAGTGGATTGTGCGCTCCCATTCAAGATGAGATTTGTTTGATGCAAATTCGTTCTATATGTTGATGTTTATGATACAGCTTCAGTCGTATTCTTCCAGCCATCTCCTTACTTCAGTTGATAAATTAAATCATAGCCCAGGGGGCTATTTAAGTTATAGAGCATCATGAGGCACAATGTTTTATGAAGGTGCGATTTCCTTTCAAGGCCGACATCATGTTTCTTATGGGCGTGACTTGTTAAGAAGAGTTATGACTTCTATATGGCTGACTTCTTGCCTTAATAAAGAATCACGTCTTTTTTGGATTGAGCCCGACTTGATTGGTAATGAAGAGTCACATCTTTCCAGCTTGTATATAATTCCATTGGTTGCACTTCATTATGCATTCATTTGTTCCATACTCATTCATATCTAGTGCATGCTCATTCATAAAGAGAAGATCGACATTATTGAAGGCTGTCATACATTATCTAGAAATTGTATTCATTGCATTACTGAGTATTCATCAGATTGCTGTGCATCTTCTGGCCTCCATATTGGCCTATTGTAAAGGAGATTATTTGTGCTATCTTTAATATATAAGAGATATATTAGTGATGGGTTTTTCTCCCTCAAGAGGAGGGTTTTCCCAGGGTATCTGCTGTGTCTTGTGTTTGATTTTGAATTAATTTCTGTGCATTTAAGTCTGATCATATAATTTAACACTATAGAGGAAGCCTATTAGCATGCACTCTGTGCAAAGGAGTTGTCCCATAGACAATAGGGCACACACAACAAGGTCGGTCAAGGAAAAAAGAGTAAATGGGGTGGTGGAAGGAAAACCTATGCATAGAAGGAGATTGCCAAGTCCAACAATGTTGAAGAGGAAGCCAAATTCATGGCAAAGGCTTCAGAAAAAATTGCTTCAAACGTGATCATGCAGGTCATCAAGCATTTAAATGGCCACATGCCACACAAGAATAAAGTCCCATTGACAAATGCATGCATGTTGTATGAGAAGGCACATCGAGATGTAATGTGAAAAACAAAGCTCTAGAGGCTAGAGAAAATTTGATGATGTACAAGGTTTTTCTTAGGACACAGTGCAAGAATAAAGATCCACGGTTGTTGCAAAAGTTGGGATGGAAAACAATCATGCACCCCACGACATACAAAGTCTATTAGAATATATTAGGATGTACAAGAATAATGATGTAATAAAGTCTGTTTACACTTATATGTAATATATTAGGTGCTTTAGGTGTAAATCTTTAAATAAGGTTATTGAAGTTGTTGTAGCTCTTTAATGAGTTTGTTGTACTGTATTGATGTAGTAGATGTAACAGTAAATTTCTAAATCTATATAATGTTGCTCTCTTTGAGGAGTATGCCTTTTGCTCTCATCTCATTTCCTTGTTCATACTAACATTTGTATCAAAGCCACTGTTTGGTCTTTTTGAGGAAGTCAAGAAGAGAAGGTCCTAGGTGATTTACGAACGTCATGAATTGTGAGTTGAAGTCACAAGGTCACAGCTAGGGAACGACCAAGTAAGGAAGTCAAAAATACAGATCACAAGTAGAAAATCAATAAAAATCACAAGCAAAAGCGTCGAGTCATGAGCAAAAACATGTCAAAAACTCTAGTCACAAGGTGAAGCAAAAAATCACAAAACTTCAATTAAAAATTGCATAGAAAATTAAAAATCCAATGCAATGTGAGCATTTTTTGCAGACATTTCTGATACCTTGTAATTGCAAAGGGTTCCTTCACACTTAGGTATGGGCAGAAAGGCGGAATTCAATAAGAAAATTTGCCCTTTTTTTGCAGAAATCAAGAGGGCACACATTTTTGCAATAGCGACTAGGGTACACTTAATGTGCATTTCTAGTTTTCAAGTTCCTTGAAAAGTTTGTAATTTCAAAGTTTGTATTAAAAAAGAATTGAAGTTCAAAAATTTTAAAAGGAGGTTTGAAAATATATGTAAAATTTCGATTTTTCATTAATAAAATTTAAAGGGGGTTGCAAACGAAATTTGCATTTAGTGGTTTGGAGAGAAATCATTCTCTACATCAAATTAAATGGGTTGTCAAGGTTTGAAATTTTTTTGAGAAAAGTTTATTTAATTATTTTCTGAGGTGTTGGGTAATGGCCAATATATAAAATTTAGTACTCCCAAAAGCACAAAAGCTCGCTAGTAAAAATTATAATATCTAGAGTCACAAGATTTTAATAAACACGGCTAAATTTTTTTTTTGAAATTTTCCGATTGAAAATAAGTTAAAATGCAATGTCCTTATCACTTTTTGATCACCAAGTTCTCAAGTTGGGCAAGGTGAGAGCCTACAATGTATAGGACCACACACCTATCTAGAATGCAGGAACTTAGAAGGAAACACACTAGGCGGCAAGCCGGCCAATCTCACTTCTTCAGTGGAGTGTGATATGCAAGAACTGAAAAGAATGCATACTTCTTCATGTATTCAATGGAGTATGTAGATACAATAAGCATAGGCACTTCCACTTATTCAGTGGTGAGCAAAAACAGAACTTCCATTTAGTCAATGGTAAGTGCAACTGCAACAATTACAGCAACTTCCACTTATCCAGCGGGGTGAGTGTTGATGTGTGTTTTATGACACACCGAACACTCTAGAATAAAGAGTCCAAAGACGCTCTATCCTCTCTTGAAAAACTACCTCCTATGCTAAGATTGCAAGAAAGATCATACGGCAATTCCAATGTTTCATAAGTTAGGTGTGGATAAGCTCAATGGATGATGTGATATGCTGGTATCACAAAGGGACCTTTGTCAACAAATTACTCAAAAGTAAGAACTTAGGTTGATTTGATGTTGAATGCTCTTTTTTTTGGGGGGGATTTTTAAATTTTTAAATTTTAAAAAAAAAGGAAAAGGGGATGAGGATTCAGAAGTCCTATACTACTCCTATGAAATCAAGAGATGGTAAGATTAGGTGAAACTAAGGAACAAGACTTTGTTTCGCCACGAAAATGACAACTACACAAAGCAAGTGCAATCTTTTGGGATTTGTGCTTACGATTTTCTTACCAAGAATGATACCATCAAGAGAACAATATTATTCATAATAAGCAATTGAAGCATCCACATTATCAGCTCAGTCTAATTTTACGCATTGAACGAAATCATCCATTCAAAGAAAGTATGAGCAAAAGTTCCACCAATCTATACTATCAATCTATCATTCATCTAACATGCATTCAAAATCAAATACTACTTTAATCTACTCTATATGGAAGAAAAATATGGAACCATGCAACCACTTGAAAATAGAAGTATTCAAAGCAACTCATGCAATATGAACTTTATTCTCAAAGCAGTCTTAAGCAACAATTTCATAAGTCTCTCTCCCATTGTAATGAAATGGGAAAACAAGAGTTTATATAGAGTTCTGAAAATTCAATAGATGGTCAAGATTAATTCAAGATTAAGGGCAGAGATTGAAAGAAAGCAACCCTAATTAGGGTTTCCCGGAATACAATCAGTTAACAAGAAGCAAACAGTGAGTGAATTGGTGTGAAGAGCTATCCTTGGGGAGGCGCATCCTTATCCTCTTTGGTGGCATTGTACTGGATAAATCGGGAAGCTATTGTGTTGACTTCCTCAATCGTGACAACGCATTGACCTTGTATTCTAGCAGATCCAAATCATTCAAACATTCTGCAAAAGCATCCTCCCATTCTAATTCCTGTCACTGGAAGGCACGCCAGATGGACAAGAATTCGGCAGCCTTAGTCAAATTTTGCTTGAGAATCGGCCCAGTGGTGACGAAGAAGATTTCTTGAATTTTGTGCTTCAAGTTTTCCAGCTACCTGTCATTTGCTCGTACAATATCTTTTTCCAATGCATATGCAGCCACAGATAGAATCTTCTCCCGGATTTCCTTCGTCCTTCCCTCAAGTTGGATAGTATCAGCCTTTACCCTCTCCAGGACTTCATTTCATGTGATCAATGCCAAGTACCAGCTGCTGAAATCATAAGCTACGCCTGCTGCAATCACCTTTCCATCAACTAATTCCTGCTTCGAAACTCCTTTAAGCACTTTGAGACATGGAATGATTCTATCTCGAATATCCTGAGCATTATCCCACGTTTCCGCCAATGTTGCAATGCTTGAGAGCAAAGAGGAAGTTTGCCCATATGCCAATGCCAGTTTTTCTGTAAATACAGCCACCTCTTCTCTATTGTTGATTAACCATTCCTTGGTCTCCTTGGCTATAGTCTTCTCCTCTTCGAAAGTCTCTTGAGAAGTGTTCATCAATGGAGGAGCCGCTGAGCTGGTTTGATTGAGAGACTTGGTCAAATGTTGAATATACTCTTTGAGTCGTTCAACCTCTCGTTTGTATTCCTTTTTCTTTGCTACCTCCTTTTCCAGCCTTGCTTTGATAGTGGCAACAGAATTATCTAAGTCTTCCACTTCCTCTCCTTTTGTGGTTGGGCCCAGGTCGACAGTGGTGATGGCATATTCCTGAGGAGTAATTTCCTCTCTTGACTTGTCAACTATCGGTACAACAACTTGGACTGTACGATGCCCGGCTTCATCTCTTTGGATAGTGGAGAATGTTTTGGCAGGCTTTCTTACATTGACTGCTTCCAATCTGGCCAAGAAATCGGCCATGTCATCTTCTTCTGGAACTTCTTCTGGTTCCTTCATCTTCAATCTCTCTTTTAGCCAATCGGGGATAGTTGGCTGCTTAGTATCTTGTTCTTCTTGAATGTCCTATGTGCCCGGAATCTCTTGAATTCCTTTAAGGGCTGAAATCATTCCTTCTTCAAACTCGCTATCGAGAATGTCAACTTCATTGTCAGACTCCAGAATCTCGGTGCCTGTGGGAGATGGAGGCTCATCATCTTCTAGCTGAACAGGGATGGGAGAAGGAATCCTTATGTCTGCCAATGATTCATCAATGTCCAAAATTTCATTCACGTTTGCGGACACAACAGAATGAAGAGGCTTTGATCTCTACTTCTTTCTGGTAGGTTCTTCATCTGCAATTTCCTTTCCTTTTGTCTCCTTCCTTTTCTTGGGGTTAGAACTCTCAATTGGCTCATCTCCTTGGGATGCACCAGCATTTGAGGAGTACGATTCTGCTTCACCCATTAAAGCGTATGTCAAAGGCACATTCTTTTGCCACAATTCTTTGATCCGCTAGTCTACCCACCATTGCAAGTATTTGATGACTAGTCCCATGAAAGTGGTCAAGTCTGAAAGCTCTAGTTCTGACCATCTTATGGGAATAAGAGGTCGGGACTCATCAAAACTTGGCTGCATATAATCGCCATCATCTTCAAGTTGATCCGGCACATGGAAGAGTTCAGTTCTCCTGATCAAGCTGACCGGCAATCTGGACCATAATCTTTTTCTAACATCGAACTCATCTGCAGCATTGGCCCAGTAGTCTTCCAGATCTACCTTGTGTTTGTACTTTACTCCATTCATGGCCCTGATGTGATGGTGAGGGTCAAAATTAGCTCTAGACCGATAGGACGTGAATGGATACCATTGCATCTCTAGCCGGGCACCTTCAACTGCCTGTGCAGATGGGCAAGATTCTTCCATATTTCCAATGAAGAATGGGAAAGTGACAGTAGCTTTACGTTTTACTCTCTGGAAGTTTTGATAAGTTTCCAGTTGCCTAAGAACTTCCAGCAGAATCATTCTATGGGTGGGATAAATTGGAAGCTTGAACGGATTTCCAATGAATCCCTAAATTCTAATATAAGTGAATCTCGGAAACTGGATGTACCAGGATCCGTATCTGCTGATAAGGCTCTTGGCCTCATGGGTCAGCCTCTGATGCATTCCTCCTTGCAATATCCTCGTGATGTACATCAGGAATGCATCGTGCGCTCTTCTGAAATGAGACTTGGCAGACAGCTGCAGCTAGTGGTAGCATTCATACACTTTGAATTCGTTTTCTCCATTGCCTACAACACCTTTGCATATTAATCCAGAATATCTATAGGCTCTTGCCAATAGATAGATGATGTAATGTCCCCTTCTTGAGCATGATCTTTCCAGTGACCGTTAGCCTATTCTGGAGACCCGTAGGCTATTCGGAAGGTGAAATTAGGGTTTCATGTTTCGAAGGATGCTCTTGCTTGAGGTTGGTTGTTGCAATGGCGGATTCTTTCTGGGTTTTCAGAGTGCTTCGCAGTGATATGTTGTTCTTGGCATTCTGAGCAATTTTAGGAATTTACTATTTTTAGTAAATTCTATTTCTGGCAGTGGTCCTTTTGGTCTCGGCACAGTTGACCTTCCTCTTCAGTCGACTCAGTTGGCTTACTCAATTTTGGCTTTGGGGCATTACTGGAGAGATAAGTTGGATTATTTTAATTAAGTCATGTTTTAATGTTATATTTTAACATTGACCCCCTTGGCCTAGCAACTTCACTTTAAGTTGTTTTAAAAGATGTTCTTTATGGTGGGCGCCCCATTTAAGGAATTAATTATATCTTTATTTAAAGATTTATTCCAAGCATAAGTTGGACGCCAACTTCAAGGAAGGAATAAAATTATAATTAAAAGTCAAAATTGAAGCTTTGAAGAAAGGGACGCCATCTTTTGAAGGATTAGGGTTTGACTCTAAAAAGAAGGTTAGGGTTTCGAGAAGGTCAACGGCAAATTATAAAAGGAAGCCTTTGGTTCTCATTTGAGGATCTTTTGTCTACAGGAATGTTATGCTGCCGGATTGGCTGTGGGATTGCTTCGAGGAATGAAAGCCTCCTAGCTTGGCATTGCTTCTTGCTTGCAAGATAGCAACTAGTGGTGAGATAGTGTAGTTTGTGAGATTTGTATTGGGATTTGTGCATTGTAATCATTGTGTGGTTTGTAGATCAGCTTTATTGCATATTAGTGAGATTTTTGGAGTTGCTTTTCATTCAGCAGATTGTCGTTTTTATTCATAAATCAAAAAATACAAAAAGAGTGCTTATGGGTATTAGCTTATTCTCTCTATCTGCAAGGGGCGACCCTTTCCTCCAGTTTGTAGAATTTTTAGTAGTGTTTTGGATTTTTAAATGCAAATCGCCCTCTTGCTGGGCCGTACCATTTGCATTTCTTGGGATTTGTGCCAATAATTAATATCAGCATTTGGAGTCAGTTTTATGTGCTAATCTTGGGTGTGATGTCCCCTCGCTAGACAGTTCTCGGGAACAGAGCGTTAGCCCTTTATTGGACCCTTGTGGGCTAGCCAGTTTGGATAGAGGGTCAGTGGTGCATTTTGGAGAGTTTGTTTGTTCGTGTTTTCTGTCAGAACCCTGGTGGTTCTCGATTTCAAACCCTAACTGATGTTTTGAGATTTTTTTGCAAGTTTTGTGTTTTTGTGTATTTTTGAGATTTTTTGACAAAAAATGAATAGCTGCGATTTTTCTAATAAATTCATATAAAATCTAAATAAATTCAAAACTGGCAATTTATGCTCAAATATGATAGGCGACTCAATATATTCAATATCCAGAGCAATTACAATAACATAGATGGAGCCAGAGATGAAAGACAGAGAAATTATTAATGAAAAACCTGGTTTTCTGTAGTGGCGGCTGCAGCAATAAATGCTGAGTACGGCCAGGAAAGTACAAATCTCCAGTCTCTGAATTCGATGCCAAATCTCCAGTAAATGTCCAATACAAAACCAACGCCTCAAGCTGGAAGCTGGAAACTGAAGGCCAGAAGGAAAAACCTCTGGAGAGAATGAAGTACGGCCTGCAGGTACAGTACGGCCAGTCTGCAGCAATAATGAATAATGTACGGCCTTTGGAAAATTGTGCCCAATCTCAAATGAATGTCCTCTGAAAAGTGCGCCTTGACTGCTGGATGAATAATCTCTGCTGAATACTGATGAATCTCTGTCTGATTAAATGATTAAGCTCAATCTGTGACTTCTGGATGAAATCACCAAGTGCAATCTTCAGCTGGTATCTCACAGCCTCAGTATGCCTGATCTCTGAAGAGGTTACGTTCTCCAGAAACGATGTTTGCCAGAAACCCTAGGGTTTGCAAACTCCAAAGCTCAGATGCTCAGAAGACAAAATTGAATAATAAACAAGATAGTTCGATTTTGCCTTGGGAAGAACAATATATTCTTCTTTGAAAAGTTCGACCTAATTCTCCATTAAAATAATCATTTAAATTAATGATTTAATTTTCACTTTGGACTTAGGAGAATTTATTTAATTATTGGCGTCCCTTTTTAATGAGCATTAAATACTCATTAAATCACATTTTAATAATATAATATAAAGTATAATTAAATACTTTATAACTTAGCCAAATAATTAAATATTTTAATATTTCAATAAAGTGACTTTATAATAAAGTCAAATTATTAAATATTTAATAACTCAGTAATTACTCCTTATTTCTCCGTCAAATCAACAATTACTGAACCGGGTCGAATCTGAGCTAAATCACTGCACCAGGTGCCCTGCCCGAAATAGCAGCTTCTCTGACCTAACTTTCTAAAAATAGAAAGTTCTCTGAAAAAGCTCTCTGGAAGATTCTGCGAAAGCCCATCCTGACACACCGCATTCTGGAACCAACACTGAGCAACTGCCGAAAAGGATCCTCTGAACACTCCTGTCAGCCTACGAGGATCAAATGATAGGGCTAACCTACACCACCGCTGACTAGGATGGGGACATGACATTTTCAGTGGACAGATGTTTAGATCCCAGTGAGCGTTGGCATTCAGGAGTTCATCGCTTCTGACGGCACGAGATTATCCTGAGATTTGAGCATTTTATGGGGATTTAAGTGATTAAGTTAATTTATTAACTTAAAACGCCTTTTAATAAAGTCACATTGACTTTATTCATATTTTTTATATCACTTAAATCTTAAAAAGGAGGATTATAATATTTTAATGACTTTAAATATTATAAAAGTGCGCCCAACTATTGAAAAGGAATATATTGAAATGTTATAATATTTTGGAAACCTAAAAAGGGCGTAGCATTATGGAAATGCGTGCTTTTGCTTAAAGAGGCATTTTTGGCAATAGAAACTCACCTTTTTGACTATTTCGAATTGCCTTGTGCATCTTTTCTCTGAGCATTCTCCTGAGAGCAGGGTTTGATCATTGTGTCCATTGGAGAATGGAAAACTCTTCAGTGTTGAGTACGTTTGAGGCTGTGAGAGATCAGCTGAATCCGTACGGTTGAGGGCTTCACACAGAAGTTCTACAGTTTGCAGACAGAGCTTTATTTATGCAGTTATTTGTGCTTGATAATAACTGAGGGGTTCTTGGTGGCGTACTTCTTGCTTCAGGGATTCTTCTTCCAGAGATTCATTTCCTTCTTGTTCATGGCCGTACGGCTGCCTTGGTTTGTGTGCCTTGAGAAAGGCGTGTGAATTGAAAGGGAGAAACGCCTTCTTTTTGAGAGGGCTTTAGCATCTATCTTTGGCGGCTAGTGTATTCAGAGCTTTGTGACCAATTTCTGAGCTGGAGAAACCTTGTCTGGAGTTTTGGCGTGCATTTATGCCTGTTTTCACCATTTCCAGCTGTAGACCTGGCCAGTTTCTTATTTAAATAATTTGGAGCCTGATTGGTATGTTTATCGTTCTTAATCTATCTGTTGGTGTTAGATAATACATTTTGTACTTTCAATTTGAAGGAATAAGTTTAAATTTGTCTTTTATGAGCAAATATATGCTGCGCCCCTTCTCTTCTGTCTACTAAGATTTCTCTAAAAAACTTAAAAAAACAATTAAAGACTTAAGAATTTGGGGGTTTTGAGCGGAGAGCCAGCAGGGCTCATCACATTGGGCGCCTTCTCCTTGGGATCATATTGCAATTCGTCTCATGAAATTTGATGGAGTTTGGAGTGAGTTGTGAGTGAATTTGTGAGTTACAGGGCTGCTGTTCATGCATGCGGAAATCCGGACTGTCCTAAATCAGATTATCAGGTTGGCCTTAAAAGCACAGTTTCTGATCAAAGCTTTGTTATTCATTGAATAGAATTCAATATATATTGTTGCAGCTCTATTTACATTTCGTTTCACATTGATAGCAAGGCATTATCTTTCATATTGTAAGCTGACAGTAGTACTGACAGCAGTTGTTATTCTTGCTTATCATGTTTTGTAATGCTCAACTTTACATTCAGTAATTGCAATTGTATTTCCTTTACCTCTGCCCTATGGTAGCTCCTTTCCCACTCCAGGTTAGAAAGCACATTCTGGGTGTCGAGTTACTTTCAACATTCTAGCTTATTTCCCTTCAAAGCATTGTAATTCTTAGCACTCCGCCATATGGTCGCCTCAATTCCATAATGGATTGGGTAGCACATACTTGGTGTTGAGTTTTCTTTCAGTACTTGTAGTGTAGAAGATCCTCTGACCATATGCTCGCCATCATCGGCGCCATTCTTGGTTAGAGTTCCTTCCAGTTTTGTTTCTGCATTCAGATCCTCTGACCAATGCTCACACCTTGCCCACATCGGGATCCTTGTGTACATTCTGGTTAGAGTTGCTTCAGCATCGTTTTGGTTTAGATCTAACCTTAACGGGTGCGTTTGTTTGTAAACTGTTATTGAAAATTTGAAAAAAATTGGCTCGGAATATTTCAGTGGTATCAGAGCCAAGATCTTGCCATCCTGTGAACAAGCCGTCTATGAGTGACAGAGAAAAGAGATACATTGCAAGGGAAGACAAGAAAGTTGGAAAACAGTTTCAGCCCTATCAGGCTCCAGAAGGTCAGACAGCTTCAGAGGTTTTGAGGGCTCATTGGGAGTCTTCTCAGGAAACAGACATGGCAGAAGGTGAGAGATCAGTTGGGGGTAACGAGAGGTTTACCAGCAATAGAGATGATAGTGAAAAGGGAAGAGAGAGATCTATGAGTCCCGGAAAGAGATTTGAAAGGAAGATGGATGCCTTGATGGACATGGTATCTCTCATGATGGGGAAAGTAGGCCAGAACACAACTCCACAAAGTAACCCTGGACATAGAGGAGAACACAGTGCCTCCAACCAGCATGATGGACATGCAGCTCAGCCTATTTCAAACAACACTTACATCTCAGCCAGGCCTTTCAAACCCACCTTCTTGGTGCCCGCAAACACTCAACCTGATCCTGAAGAGAATGCTTCATTCGTGGAGCAGTTGAGACTTGGCCGTGCGGAGTATGATTCTCTCTCTGATGAAATCAAGATGGATATGTCCTATAATGACTTTATGGATCATAAAAGAAAGAATAAGGGACAAGGGAGACATCATAAGCAAAGAAGAACAACAGTTCAAGGGGACTTGTATCAAGCTGTCAACAAGGTTATACTTCCACACTATGATGGGAGTGATAACAGTTCAGCTCGAGTTTGGATTCAGAAGTTGGATAACTATCTAGCTCTTAGACCCATAGCGGAAGAGGAGGCGATTAAGTTTGCTACGCTACACCTAGATGGAGTGGCGCACGAGTGGTGGTACCATGGCATAGTCACCTTGGGTCATCGGTCTATCACAACCTATGATGAGTTCACCAATAGGCTCATCGAGAAATTTGAGAAAAAAGATCCTGAAATTCATTTCAGAGAATTGGCATAGTTGAGGCAGTATGGCACAGTTGATGCCTACATAACTGAGTTCCAGAGACTCTCAGTCATGGTCACTGGAATCACGGAGAGGCGGTTGGTGATCCTTTTCAGTGAAGGATTGATGGAACCACTCAAGGGATGGATTAAAGCTTTTGATCCACCCTCCCTTTAGGAGGCCATGAAGAAGGCAAGAAACATGGAGTGGGCAGCTCCTAAGGAAAAGTTTCAACCCAGGCCAGCCTTTCACAAAGGGGATAAAGGGAAAAGACCTCATCAAAGACCTCCTTTGAGACCTCAGCATAAGGAGTTCAAACATCATAATTCTCATGTCACAAGATTAGATCCTGAGACACTAAACGAACTCAGAAGAAAGGGGTTATGTTTCCGGTGTAGGGAAAAATGGTCTCAAGATCATGTTTGCCCAAAGGGAGTTAAATTTAATCAGATTGAGTACTATTCAGCTGGTGAAAGTAATTCTGATTTTTCAGACCAGCAATCTGATTTTGAAGATAGTGAAGTAGAAAGGGTTCCAGAAGAGTCTGAAGATGAAAAGGAAAGTGGAGGTATTTTGGCTCAACTTTCGAGTTTTCAAAGAAATGAATCCTTCAAGGTTCGAGGGATGATTAAGGGGCAGCGAATAGTTGCTTTCATTGACACCGGGGCAACACATAACTTCATTGATGAAGTTGTGGTGGCAAAGAAGGGGCTGCAAACAGAAGAGTTTAAAGGCTTCAAGGTCATGGTTGCTGATGGATTCCACATTTCATGTACCAAGAAGATCTCAAACATGACTATGCAGTTGGGAAACTATGAGTCAAGGATGACTTCTATGTAGTTAACATTGGAGATACAGATGCCGTTCTAGGCATTCAATGGCTGCGTTCCCTTGGAGAGATCTCCTTAAATCTGCAAACTATGGAGCTCAAGTTTCAATCCGATGGGAAGAGGGTGGTACTAAGAGGAATGTCCAATGGGGGTCCTCGGGTTGTATCATTCAAGAGAATGGCAAGGCTGGTTCGTCATGATCAAGTTGAGTGGGCTGCAGAATGTATGATTCTTCCTGCTAGTCCGGTTGACACTAAGAGAGACTATCCTCCTGATGTTCAGTCTTTACTCACAGAGAAGAGCAAGGTATTTGCTGATCTACCTCCTGACCACCACCTGAGCGGGGTTCGGAGCATATCATAGAGCTCAAGGAAGGAGCTAAACCCGTTATTACAACTCCCTATCGGTATCCTAAGAAGCAGAAAGATGATATCGAGAAAAACTTCAGGAACTCTTGGAGATGGGTTTCATTCGTCCAAGCAAGAGCCCTTTCGCATCTGCAATGGTTCTTGTGAAGAAGAAGGATGGTACCATGCGCATGTGTGTGGACTATCGTGCTTTGAATCAAAGCACCATCAAAAACCGATACCCCATTCCAAGGATAGATGAGCTCATTGATGAGCTACATGGGGCCAAGTTCTTCTCGAAGATCGATTTGAGATCGGGCTACCACCAGATTCGAATGAGAGGATCTGATGTTGAGAAGACAGCTTTCAGATGTCACTATGGCCACTTCGAGTTTCTAGTCATGCCATTTGGACTGACTAATGCTCCTGCTACCTTCCAGTCTTGTATGAACAGAGTTTTTCAAAAGCAGTTAAGGAGGTTTGTGTTGATATTCTTCGATGACATTTTGATTTACAGCAAGACTTGGGAAGAACATCTCAAGCACTTGGAGGAAGTGCTTAGCATCTTGGAATCTGAGAGCCTGTTTGCCAAAGAGTCCAAATGTGAATTTGGAATGAAGGAGTTACTTTACCTTGGCCACATAATCAGTGCTGAGGGAGTA
This sequence comes from Sequoia sempervirens, assembly GCA_007258455.2. Lineage (NCBI taxonomy): Eukaryota > Viridiplantae > Streptophyta > Pinopsida > Cupressales > Cupressaceae > Sequoia > Sequoia sempervirens. Next base: position 78,477 of record VDFB02030374.1, read on the forward strand.
AAAGTTGATCCTGAAAAGATCAAAGCAGTTGTTTATTGGCCACCTCCTGAGAACTTGACTCAGTTGAAAGGGTTTTTGGGTCTGTGTGGATTTTATCGTAGATTTGTGAAAGGCTACTCACAGAATACTGCTCCTCTTACTGATCTCATGAAAAAGGGAGCTTTTTGTTGGTCAGAAAAGGCTCAAACTACTTTTGATAAGTTTAAGAGGATCATGAGCTCTTGTCCGGTTTTGGCTATTCCGGATTTCTCCAAGCCTTTCGATTTACAGTGTGATGCATCCAGTGAAGGAGTTGGGGCTGTTTTGATGCAAAACAAACATCCAATAGTGTTTGAGAGTAGAAAGCTAAGAGGTGTTGAAAGAATCTACTCCATTTATGACAAGGAAATGCTTGCCATTATGCATGCATTAGCTAAGTTCAGACAGTATTTGGTGGGAAACAAGTTTGTGGTCAAGACTAATCACAATAGTCTCAAACACTTCATGCATCAGAAAGATCTTAACGAGAGGCAACAAAAGTGGGTGAGTAAGCTTCAAGCTTACGACTTTGACATTGAGTATGTCAAAGGGAAAAATAACATTGTTGCTGATGCTCTGTCTAGGAGACCCCATTTGAGCTCATTGTGTGAGCTTACCACTGATTGGAAGGACATGTTGCTTGCTGATTATGCCAAAAATCAGTTTGCAACCAGCATCATTGAGGGTACTTTTCAAGACGAAAAGTACAAGGTGATTGAAGGGTTGATACACTACAAGGGTAGAATCTTTCTAGTGGCTGATTCTAAGCTCAGGAAGAAGATTTTGTTGACATTTCATGACATTCCGCTTGCTGGTCACCAAGGATTCTTTAAGACATATAGGCAGATCCGAGAAAGATTTTCTTGGAAAGGGTTGAAAGGAGAAGTTCAACGCTATATTCAGGAGTGTCCCATTTGTCAAATGAACAAGAATGAGCATACTCTACCAACTGGCTTGCTGCAACCTCTTCCTATTCCCAATCAAAAATGGGAAAGCATATTGATGGACTTCATCACAGGGTTGCCCAAGGTCCAAGGAAAGGATTGTATCTATGTGGTAGTGGATATACTAACAAAATTTGCTCACTTCTTCGCCATTACCAGCTCTTTTTTAGCAGCCCAAGTTGCAGATCTGTTTTTTCATGAGGTGTTTAGGTTACATGGGCTGCCAAAAAACATTGTGAGTGATAGGGACAGCAAGTTCCTAAGCACTTTTTGGCAAGAGGTCTTCAGGATGAGTGGTACTGTGCTTACTCCAAGCACTAGCTATCACCCCCAAATAGATGGACAAACCGAAATAGTGAACAAGTGGTTGGAAGGCTACTTGAGAAACTATGTTTCGGAGCAGCAAAGAGCATGGGTTAAGTGGCTTCACATAGGCAAGTACTGTTATAATTCTTCCTTTCATATGTCAATAAAGATGTCACCTTTCTTGGCTCTTTACGGTTATGAAGCACCTAGCTTTGCTGATTTGGTATTTGGCGATAGCAAAGCTCCTCAAGCCAAGGACTTATTGCAGCAGAGTCAAGACATCATGAAATCATTGAAGAACAATTTTCAGATTGCACAGAATCAGCAAAAGATGTATGCTGATCAGAGGCGTGTTGAGCGCTCTTTCGAGGTTGGGGATATGGTTTATCTCCGACTACAGCCTTACAGACAATCTACTCTCAAGAAAAGTAGAGCTGAAAAGCTCAAACCTTGCTTCTATGGGCCGTTCAAGGTTATCAAAAGGGTGGGAGCAGTAGCATATGAGTTGGAGCTACCTTCAAGTAGCAAAGTGCACAATGTCTTCCACGTGTCTCGCCTCAAGAAGGCGCTTGAACATAATGTTATTGCTACATCACAGTTGCCACCTTTGGATGAAGAAGGACAGTTGGTTTTAATTCCAGAGGAGATTCTTGATTCTCGAGAGCGTTCTTTGAGGAAAAAAACAATCAGAGAATACTTGGTGAAGTGGAAAAACTTGCCTATAGAGGATGCGACTTGGGAGAATGATGAGATTCTACAGCATCCAGGGTTGCGATTGCTTAAGGACAAGCAATCTTGGGGAGGGCGGACTGTAATGTCCCCTTCTCGAGCATGATCTTTCCAGTGACCGTTAGCCTATTCTGGAGACCCGTAGGCTATTCGGAAGGTGAAATTAGGGTTTCATGTTTCGAAGGATGCTCTTGCTTGAGGTTGGTTGTTTCAATGGCGGATTCTTTCTGGGTTTTCAGAGAGCTTCGCAGTGATATGTTGTTCTTGGCATTCTGAGAAATTTTAGGAATTTACTATTTTTAGTAAATTCTATTTCTGGCAGTGGTCCTTTTGGTCTCGGCACAGTTGACCTTCCTCTTTAGTCGACTCAGTTGGCTTACTCAATTTTGGCTTTGGGGCATTACTGGAGAGATAAGTTGGATTATTTTAATTAAGTCATGTTTTAATGTTATATTTTAACATTGACCCCCTTGGCCTAGCAACTTCACTTTAAGTTGTTTTAAAAGATGTTCTTTATGGTGGGCTCCCCATTTAAGGAATTAATTATATCTTTATTTAAAGATTTATTCCAAGCATAAGTTGGACACCAACTTCAAGGAATAAAATTATAATTAAAAGTCAAAATTGAAGCTTTGAAGAAAGGGACGCCATCTTTTGAAGGATTAGGGTTTGACTCTAAAAAGAAGGTTAGGGTTTCGAGAAGGTCAACGGCAAATTATAAAAGGAAGCCTTTGGTTCTCATTTGAGGATCTTTTGTCTACAGGAATGTTATGCTGCCGGATTGGCTGTGGGATTGCTTCGAGGAATGAAAGCCTCCTAGCTTGGCATTGCTTCTCGCTTGCAAGATAGCGACTAGTGGTGAGATAGTGTAGTTTGTGAGATTTGTATTGGGATTTGTGCATTGTAATCATTGTGTGGTTTGTAGATAAGCTTTATTGCATATTAGTGAGATTTCTGGAGTTGCTTTTCATTCAGCAGATTGTCGTTTTTATTCATAAATCAAAAAATACAAAAAGAGTGCTTATGGGTATTAGCTTATTCTCTCTATCTGCAAGGGGCGACCCTTTCCTCCAGTTTGCAGAATTTTTAGTAGTGTTTTGGATTTTTAAATGCAAATCGCCCTCTTGCTGGGCCGTACCATTTGCATTTCTTGGGATTTGTGCCAATAATTAATATCAGCATTTGGAGTCAGTTTTATGTGCTAATCTTGGGCACCTTCTCCTTGGGATCATATTGCAATTTGTCTCATGAAATTTGATTTAGTTTGGAGTAAGTTGTGAGTGAATTTGTGAGTTACAGGGCTACTGTTCATACATGCGGAAATCCAGACTGTCCTAAATCAGATTATCAGGTTGGCCTAGTTTCTGATCAAAGCTTTGTTATTCATTGAAGGGAATTCAATATATATTGTTGCAGCTCTATTTACATTTCGTTTCACATTGATAGCAAGGCATTATCTTTCATATTGTAAGCTGACAGTAGTACTGACAGCGGTTGTTATTCTTGCTTATCATGTTTTGTAATGCTCAACTTTACATTCAGTAATTGCAATTGTATTTCCTTTACCTCTGCCCTATGGTAGCTCCTTTCCCACTCCAGGTTAGAAAGCACATTTTGGGTGTCGAGTTACTTTCAGCATTCTAGCTTACTTCCCTTCAAAGCATTGTAATTCTTAGCACTCCGCCATATGGTCGCCTCAATTCCATAATGGATTGGGTAGCACATACTTGGTGTTGAGTTTTCTTTCAGTACTTGTAGTGTAGAAGATCCTCTGACCGTATGCTCGCCATCATCGGCGCCATTCTTGGTTAGAGTTCCTTCCAGTTCTGTTTCTGCATTCAGATCCTCTGACCAATGCTCACAACTTGCCCACATCGGGATCCTGGTGTACATTCTGGTTAGAGTTGCTTCAGCATCGTTTTGGTTTAGATCTAACCTTAACGGGTGCGTTTGTTTGTAAACTGTTATTGAAAATTTGAAAAAAATTGGCTCGGAATATTTCAAATGACATAGGAACTCATATGGAACGATTTAGTCCTCTCCAAATTCATCAACTGCTCATGGATGTTGTCACTGATCATTGTAATGTCCCCAATTTAGCCCTACGCTCTTCATTTGGATTTAGCCTATTTCTAGAAACTCATAAGCTAAGCAGAAGCTCGAATCAGGGTTTCCAAACTTCTTGGAGGATGTTTTCGTCTTTTTGCGGAGTCTTCTTTTGGAATTGTTGAACTTGGATTGCGGATTCCTTCTGGGTTTTCTGAGAGCTTCGCATTGGTGGTTTCAGTTCGACATTCTGAGCAATTACATGAATTTACTATTTTTAGTAAATTCTATTTTTAGCAGTTGACTTGTTGACTCCTAATCAGTTGGCTCCACTTTGGCAGTCAGTTCAGACGGTATGGTTGAATTTGGCTTCTGATGCGTTTCCATGGTGATATAAGATATTTTATATTATAATGTTATAATTTAACATTATAATTCCTTGTTCTAGCATCATGAATTAATATTGTTTTAAAAGGGGGACATTGAAGGGTATTTTCACATGGAGGAAATATTTTAATATTTCTAAAAGCCAAATATTGCTCAAGAGGAAAAGGGACACCAACTTTTGGAGAAATGATAATTTTAAATTAAAGAAAAATTGCCTTCATGAAAAAGGATGCCATTTTGAAGGAAGAATGGGTCAAGTCAAAAACCCTAAAAACATCTTGAAGTTAGGGCGCACCTTCTGGAAGCTTCTGGAGGGTCCTCTCAAAATTATAAAAGGGAGCTTTGGGTCCTCATTTTGGCATCTGATGAATTTGCGAAGTTATGCTGCCGAATTGGCTTTGGGATTGCTTCAAGGAATGAATGCCTCCTAGCCTTGGCTCGACTTCTTGCTTGAAAGATAGCAACTAGTTGAGAGGTTTAGTTGTAGTTGGTTTCCTTTCATTGTAGTTGGTTCTTCTCACATTCCGTAGTTGAGTTATTGTATTTTCTGTCAATTTTAGAGTTGCTGATTTGTATGGTTGTAGGTTGTTTTTACTCACAACTCAAGAAACAGAAATAATATTGTTCTGGGTACTGTTCCAATCTATTTTCCTATGTAGGGCGACCATATGTGCAAGTTTCCAGAATTTTATTTGAAGTCTATGAATTATCTAAAGTAAATCGCCCTTGCTTGCAAGCAATTTCACTTTGTAAGTGCTTTGGAAGTCGTGCAAAATAAATAGGGGTCTTTGTGAGAAGTTTTTGTGATCCATCTTCATTGTCATCATCATTAGAATGTTTTGCAACTGATTTCAAGTTAAATGAGTGAGTATTGAGAGAGATATGAGCATTTATGTGAGTTCTGGAGTTGCTGATTTCACCATTTTAACTGCAGATCTGTCATATCAGACTTAGTAAAATTATTAATAGGGCTGGGATTGTTCGTCTTAGTCATATTAATCATTCTGGAGTAGCTCTACATTTCAGCAGTTTGATTATCACTATAATCCATCGTGCTTGCAGGAGATATATTATATTGTAAGGCTGTTAGTAGTACTAACCAGCCAATATTCACATTTGTAAGCTCTTTATTATATTTCCCACATTTCGTGGAAGAGACTGATCCTTGCTCAGTCTATTGTATTTACTTTTTAGTTGCTCCGTCATATGATAGCGCCTATTCATCTTGGATAGGAGTGCACATACTTGGCGTTGAGCTCCATTTCCAGTATTGTATTTCATGTAATTGCTCCGCCATATGGTCGCCTCATTTCCATTCTGGAATTGGGTAGCACATACTTGGTGTTGAGTTTGCTTTCAGTATATTAGATGGTAGGGATCCTCTGACCACATGCTCGTCGTTCGCCGGCGCATTCTTGGTTAGAGTTTTTGTATAAGCATTTCAATTAAGACCCTCTGACCATATGCTCGCCATCACTTGGCGCCATTCTTGGTTAGAGTTACTTCCAGTTGCAGTTCTGATTAATGTACTGACGATCCTCTTGCCATATGACAGCCTCTCTCTTGTTGAGATTGAGTGCGCATTCTTGGCAAAGAGTTATATTGTAATTGCTGGTTTGATTTATCTAACCCTAACGGGTGTGTTGCATTTCTGATTGTAATTTGAAAATTGAAAAAATTTGGCTCGGAATATTTCAATCATCCTCGACCATTTGAACATTCTGACCCCTGAGGTGATCTCATCTATGAAAAAGTACATCCATGTTTCGAATGGGGCGCCTTGAGGACTACCCATTATCCTGTTCAAAAGCAAAATTACATCACCGTAGTCCTCCTTGAAGTCCGTCCGGCGCAGTTTCTTAGGCATTTTCTTTGTAGAAGCCCTTGGCTTTTCCAACCACGTTTTTTTGATGATGGTTGCACACTGATCTATCCGGTCTTCAAAAACTCCCATGGCCTCTTCTTTAGTTTTATACGAAGTCCTGTTGTAATGAGGAATGTCGAATGCTTCTTGGATGGCCGGCTCTCCGAGATGTGCCAAAATCCTTCCATCGGGAGCAATGATCTGTCTTTCTTGTGGATTGTAATGTCTGGCGCATTCCACCATCAACTTAGCACACTCGACTACCAGAGGAAATCCAGCTGCTTGTACTATTCCATTCCGCATCATCTAGTGGGTAATTGCTGTAGGCAAGAGTCTGTTTAGTCCATACATCCTCTTTTTGAATTCCTCGAAGTCCACGTGTCCAAGGTCTATATTTGTGATGTTCTTCCATTTGCAGTTAATCTTCGATTCCTGTTGAACTCCTTTGCTCGCGAACTTCATCTGTGCTTTCTTCAAAGATTCTCTAGGGGTGGTCATCAACCTGCGAGAAAAGAAAAATATATAAATTTTAAAACTTTGAATTATGATTTTCTTTAAATTTCCTCCTCGAAAATTCTAACTTTCAGCTTGTTGAAGATTAAATTCTATGAAAAAGCAAGCTGAAAATAACAACACTTAGTAAATTTTGAGGATAAATAAAGACAGAAGTAAAAAAAATTCCATCAAACCCTAGAATTATACTCCTTGAATGGAAATTTAGCTTTGAACTTTGAAAATCTTGCCTTTATCACTGAAAAAGCAAGCTATTCTCTTGAAAATTTCAATCTTCAACTCAAAGTTTTACTTCTTCCTTTGTTCTTCACTTTGAAAAATCACTCAACTTCAATATTCTATCTCTCTCAAAATTCTATCTCATGAAATTTCTCTCTCGAAAAACAATTTATCTCTTGAAATTTCTATCTTTCGTGAATTGGAGAGAATTTAACTTCTTCAATCGAACTTGTGAGTTGAAAATGACTTGAAAACGCCTTATAAGAATGAGAAGCTTGATTCATTTTAGCAGTTTCTCAAGTTCATCGAACTTAGACTCTTGTTTATCAAGGCAAGTTTCTAATTTTCTCTAGGCGCCATCCTTATCTCTATCCAAAATCTTTAGGTTTTTCTTTTGGAGTTCAATTTTTTTCCAAGTGTTGAAAGTAATTAAAAGTTTAATATTTGAATTTTTTTATTTTTCCAACCTTTAATTTTTTAATTTATCCATGTATTTTGTTTGCTCTGACGAATTTTGATTTAATCCCATGGATTTTTCTCTCTTTTTTTTTCTTCCCAAGTTCGCACTTTCGATTTTTCTAGCCATATTTTCTTCATGGCGGACTTCATGGGGGGTCTTTCCACAAGCTAGGCGGACTTGATCAACTTTATTCCACATCCTTTTTTCCTAGGTCGGACTTCATTGATGTTTTTCCACTTATCATCTCCCCAAGACGGACTTTGGAGATGTTTTTCCATGTTTCATTTCCTCATCTCTATGGCGGACTTTGTGAACTTCCTTCCAAAAGGCTAGGCGGACTTTGAAACTTTCTTTCCACTCTCCCTTTATGTCTTAGGCAGACTTTGGGGTGAGTTTTCCATCTATCTCCAAGGTAGGGCGGACTTTGTGAAGTTCTTTCCACTCTCCTCATTCCTCATGGCGGACTTTCTTGACATTTTTCCAAGTGATGGGGGACTTTCCAACTTTCATTCCATATGCAAGGCAGAAGGTAGGGCGGACTTGTTAGCTTGCTTGACATTTTCTATGGCGGACTTCCCTTAAGGCTTTCCATAGTCCATTTTTGGCATGGCGAACTTCATGAATTCTTTTCCATTTATCTTCCCAAGGTAAGGCGGACTTAGAAGATTTTATGCCAAATGCTTCATGGCGGACTTAGAAACTTTTCAGACCTTTTCCTTGGGCGCCATTCTCCATACTTAGGCCATTTTCAGCCATGAATTTTATGCCATGTCTCTTGAATCTCTTGCCTTTTGGTTGATTTTTCATGCTTTTCATATTGCTTTTTCTTCTGGAGGTCTGAATTTCACTTGATTTTTTATCTGATTTTCATTCTTTTTTCCAGACTTTTTATTGCTTTTTTATTGATTTTTTCAGATTTTTGCATGCTTTTCCAGATTTTTCTGATTTTTCATTGATTTTTTGCATGCTTTTTTAGTCTAAAGGTGGAAACTTTAACTCCTACCACTTTCTAAAAATAGAAACTTACTAAAAATAGAAAAAGCAAAAAAGCAACTTTCTAAAAATAGTAAATCCCAAATTGGTCCAAAAGTGCCAAAAATGAAAAAAGCAAAAAAGCAAAATCCCTAAAAAGTAGGAAGTGTCAGAATTGAGTGAAAGCACAGGCGATCCTCATCTACCAGACCTTCTGAGCACTTCCATGACATCTACGCACAGTTTCAGGCTTAAATTCTCAACTTGGCTCAGGTGATGACTCCAAACTCTGACTTGAAACTCTCAGAGCAACAGAGCTTATGAAATTGCAACTCAAAGCTAAACCCTAAAAGCAAACTACTGAGGGTTCCCATTTGCAATGGGGCGATGTGTGAAAGAGGTCACAACAATGAGTCAATATAGTAATATGCAAGAAAGAAACCACTGGCGGTACTACCATCCAGGGTATTACAAACTAACAGTTCCTTACAAACATCATTTGGAAAGATAAACTGCTGATATATACTGATGTAATATTCTGATCACAAATGTAACTGCTGCAATCTACCCCGAAATAAACGAAATAGCATGGATCAACAATGCATTCAAGTATCCAAACCAAATATAACTCTAATAGAGGGAAACAAGGCTGGTGTAGAACTGATATCACTGTGCAACCACTAGCATTCTATAGAGCATGACTGATGCAAACTGAAACACACTGTAAATACTACCGTATGCTGATGCATCATTCTAGAAATGAAGGAAACAAACCCAATATTTGCATATCAAAGGGAATATCACTCCAAACCACACCCAAAACATCTTCTAAATATGTTGTTTCCACTAAATTGCATGAGGATAAGTCTTTATCAAAACATCTTCTAAAAATTGAGGATCTTAGGGATCAACTCGCCATTATCAACAAACCAATAGATGATGAGGATATGGTCAAAGAAAATTTTGATAAAGATAGTACATACTTGTTGCAGAATAAAAGGTAGAGAACAACAAATGGGTTAACCTACATCGGGGCATACAAAAAGTGCTTTGGTTACTCAATTTAAAAGTAAATCTCAAAGAAATTCTAGCAATACTTATTTTCACACTATTTAACCCAAGAAAAAGGTGTAATGCTTTTGTTGTAGTGAATTTGGACATGCTAAAAATATTAAAATAATGTTTATTTATTTATTTATTAATGCTCAATATTGTAAGATATTGTAAGATAGAGATAAGATCGTCTCCGATCTTATCTAGAGTTTCTTTTTAGAAACTTTCCAGTTTTGTAAATCTTGTAAACTATTTATTGAGCGTCTCGCTCATTGTTAATACATCAATTAATTTACCAATTACTTGCGTAATATGGTATCAAAGCTCAAGAAAACAATTTTTTTCGAAAAATTAATAATTTCTTTTTGAAATTATTTTGCTTAATTTTTCGAAATAATTTTTTAATTCTGGAATTTTTTCAGTGGAAATTTTCGAAATTGTTGGGTGCCGACTTTCAAAGATCTGTGATTGAAAATTTTCGTGTTTTCTGAAAGAAGAAAAATCGTGGGCTCCTGTTGTTTGTTTGGCCGCGATCTGGGCACAATTTTATTCAAACGTCGTCTTCTCTACCCTAGCTTATGTCAGCCCGTGATCATTCTATACTCTGGCCGCGCGTTTTTTCGTCACATCCTGGACGCGATTTCGTGTTTTTTCGTGGCATTTCTGGTATTTCGTGGTGGTCGCGGACGCATTTGTGGAGGCGTTTTTTCTCAGCTCAGGCCACGATTTTCTGTTTTGTCTCCAGCCGCGGATATCTTCTTTGTTTAAGCGCGATTTGTTCTTCTTCTTCATGCTTTTCCTGCTCGACTATCAGATCCTTTGAAGGTGTTTTTTTTTTGCTCAACTGCGACGGCTAGGGTATTGACATATATTTCCTGGGATTTCGTGGAGTTTTCAGTTATCTTCTGAAATTTTTTCTGCTCTTCAATGGCGGCTAGGGCATTCTGACAAGTCGTCTAGGGTTTTGACCCATTTTTCGAAGTCAAAATTTTTTTCAATCACAGATTCCTGATGGGTTTTTCGAGAGCTCAACTGGGTTGGTCTCCGAATTTTCTGGGTGCATCGTTTTCCGTGCCTCGAATTTTGTGCCATCTGTACACTGTACTTTCTACAGTCTGTACCTGAATCTGTCCCTGTTTTTTGCATTGGAATTAGTGCCTCGAGTTTCGTGCATCAACCTCTTCTCAGTACCTCGTTTTTCGTGCCTCAAAAAGCGTGAAGATGGCCAGTTTAAGCAATTTAATGCTGGAGGGCAGCCAGAGATTTAATGGCAAAAATTACAACACCTGGAAGCAGCGGATGTTAACAATTTTTGAATACCGCTGCCTTGATCAGATGATCCTCGGCAACGCTACTCGTCCTGAAGCGGCGGGTAAGGATCAGGATAAATTTGATGAGCAGAATCGTGAAGCCGTCATGCTTATTAAGCTTTTGGTTACTGATGATCAGCTCCCTCAAATTCCACTGCGAAAATCAGCTAAGGAGATCTGGGATCACTTGAAGGATATGCATGAAACTTCCGACAAAAGCCGTGCGTTTTTCTTGAAGAATATGCTGTTTTCTATCATGATGGATGAGAAGACAACTCTGCAAGCGCACTTGAATAAAATCTAGGAGATTAGAGATCAGTTGGAGGCGATTGGTCGAAAAATGGAGGAAGACATGGTTGTGATCACCCTGAAGAGTTTACCGAAGTCCTATGAACATTTCATAGAGACCCTCAACATTACGTCTGCTAATGTTGATCTCAAGTTTCCGAATTTGTGCACTATCCTGTTGCAGCAGGATCGCTGGAGACAACAGTTCGGTAGCAGTGAATCATCATCCTCCGCGGAGCAGGCCTTTGCAGCAAAAACTCAGTCAAAGCAT